>JAWQFY010000386.1:0-33632 GCA_037055185.1 Capillidium rhysosporum | reverse complement strand
AGGATACTTTATAGCTATAAATCAAGATTATATATAAAAAGGTAGCTAATTTTATATTTATATTAAGCAAATATTTAATTTATTAAGCTAAAAATAAAGTTTAATTTTAAAGTATAAAATTAAAATAATAAAAAATAAGTAATATTTATATAATAAATATACTTTTAACTACTTTAAATTTTAATTATTTAGTTGATTTTTTTTTCTATTAAAATCTTTAAGTATAAAAATTTTACTAATAATACTTTTTATAAAAAATTAAAAAGTATATTAAAAAGTATTTAAAATTATAAAAACTAAGCTAATTAGTTTTTTTAATTAAAGTATAATAGATTAAAAATAAATTTATATAAAGGTTTTATAAAAGTTAAAAAAAAATCAAATATATATATTAATAAAAATATATTATTATAAGCTACTAAAATCTTTATAAAAAGCTATTATAAAATAAAAAAAGAGTTATTAGCTAAAATGCATATAATAGTTAAATAATAAAAAGATAAAAAAGTAAATTTTTTTATAAATTAATAAAATTAAAAAAGTAAGACATTTTTATCTAGCTAATTATAACTAAAATTTTTTGTTACTAAACTAATAATAATTAGCTAGTAAGCTTTAAAAATTTATAATTATAATTTTATTTAATAAAAACTTATCCTTTAGCTATTTAGTACTATTTTATCTTAAAAAGATAGAATCCTTTTAATATAAGAAATAAAATTTATAAAGCTACTATATACAACTTTGTTTTATATAAAATACTTGATATTTTATAGAACTTTAAAATTTAAATTAACTGAATCTTTAATTTTAAAATTTTATTTTGTAAAGTTTACTTTTAAAATATTTATATAACAAACTGTTGTTTTTATTTTGTTCTATTAATTTTATTTTTGTAGTTTGACTTAAAAATCACTTTAAAATTCTAAAGGTATTCTAGCTTTATTAATATAAGTCAGACTATTTCAAAATTTTTAGAGCAGGTGACAGTACTAATTAAAACTATATATTATCAAACTTTATTAAAATTTTAGGTCAAAATAAACATTATAAGTACCTGAATAGTTTCAGATTAGTTTGTATTTAAACCTCAACCATAAAAAATAAAAAGCACCCTAATTAAAATTTATTACCACATACACAAATTAAAATTTATTATCTATACATATAGTTAACTATTATAGAAATAAATTTGTATTAAACGGATGCACTAAAAAACTATAATAAAGGTTAAAATTCTTTAGGCCATCATTTTCCCGGTACTTTCTTCAAGGTACCTTTAGAAGTTTTATAACTGGTAGTCCCTACTGACTCCAAAAACCATCGGTCATGTGATATAACGACAACCGCACCTTGAAACTCATTTAGAGAAAGTGCGAGAGCTTCAACAGATAGGAGATCGAGATGATTAGTTACTTCATCGAGAAGTAAGAGATTTGGCCCCTCAAGTAGAAGGTCCGCCAGAACGAAGCGAACTTTCTGACCACCAGATAAGGTATGTATCGGGTTAGTTGCAAGTTTACCAGATATCTGGTAGGCACCCAACCACTGCCTAGCTTCCGGTTCGGTAAGACCGGGATGGTTGGCGATAAGATTGGTGACCGCCGAGGTTTTAGGGTCCAGGGTATCGAGTTTGTCGATGGAATGTTGACCAAAGTAAGCAAATTGGAAGTTAGGGTGACGTTCGACTTTACCTTGAGTAGGTAGGAGGTCACCAGTGAGCAGCTTCATTACGGTAGATTTCCCAGAACCGTTGTCACCGATCAAAGCGATACGGTCCTGCTGCTGAACGGTGAGGTTTACTTCGCTAAGGGTATCTTTGGTATCATCAGGATAACGGAACCTTACATTATCTAGATGGATCAAGGAGCCATTAGAACGTAGTGGATCAGGATCGGGTATTGGTAAAGTAATAGGCACCTCCTTCTTTTCAAGTTCGACTTGCTGTTTGTAGTCGTTGAAATAACCTACCCTACTACTCTGTCTAAATCGTTTACCGTCGTCAGTCTTCATCATCCCCATCTTTTCCAATCGTTTTTTACGGGACGCTACCATCCCCAGCCTTTTGTCATCGCCTGATGACTTAGCGAACTTGACTGCCTTGTCGATGGAAGCTTGGTAATGTTTTTTACGACGATCGATCGAAGCTTGCATCCGCTCCTTCTTCAATCTTAAATCGTAACTAGCCTGTTCGTATACATCGTAGTTACCAGGGTGGTAGGTGAGTTTGTTATCCTTAAAAGCTATAATTTCTTGGCTGACTTCGTTCAGAAAATGGCGATCGTGAGAAATAACTACCACGCTCGACTCTACTGGGAACTCCTCAATAAGATAGTTGGTCAACCATTTGATGGCTTTCAAGTCCAAATGGTTGGTAGGTTCGTCCATAAGGAGTAAATCAGGTGCGTAGAAAAGAGCCTTAGCTAAAGCTACTCGCATCCTCCATCCACCCGAAAGCTGTAATACCGGTGAGTTGAGTTGATCCTGTTTGAAACCGAGACCAAGCAGTATGGTGGTAGCTTTCGATTTAGCTTGGTCCACATCAACCAAAGCTAATTTCTCGAACACTTCACTAATAATACCGTTGATCATATCAGTAGTTATAGATTCTACCAATTTAGCCTGGTTATCAGGTAGAAGTAGTTCTTGACTATCTTTATATTTCTGTTCCAACTCCAAAGCTTTTGATCTAGCCTCTAAACCTCGTTTACCACTACGGTGTATAGCAGTACGTCTAGCTTTCTCCATCTCGTCGAAATCACGTCGATTTAACAACTCACCTACCACTTTAGCAGTCCTTTCGGTATCCTGCTGGCTAATATTCAAACTTTTACCGGTACCCACGTTCAAAGCTTTATTCAAAGCTAAAGTCGTATCAGTTAAAATCAAGAAATTTAAGCTAAAGTATTACCTTCCGACTCCCTAATGGTTTGTATAGCTTCTACGTCCGCTTCCAGAACAGCTTCTATAATAGTTTTCTTTTCATCGGTATCCACCAACTGTTGAATGGATAGGATACGTAAGTTGGTAGGTAATCCAACTAAAGTGTTCTCAACCAACACTTTGAACAAAGTGGTTTTGCCTACTCCGTTCCTACCTATCAGACCATACCTCGTACCAGCTTTAATCAATAGTTTAGTATCGGATAACAATTCCTTATCATCAACCGATATAGTGACTTGTTGTAAATCAATCTAAACAAGCTATAAATACAATAGTTTAAATTAAAGTAATTTACCTCTTTGGCTAAAGTTACCAAAGTAGCTGAGTGAAATCTTGATGATTGAGATACCGCTACAATTTTAGGCTCTCTAACTTCACTTTTAACTTCGGTAGGTGTTGATTTTGGAGAGGTTTTTATATCCGGTTTAAAGTCATCAATATCGATTTCAACATCCCCTAGTTTACCTTCCTTCGAAGCTTTAGCCTCTTTACGTAACTTGGCACGTTCCTTAAGTTTCGAACCGCCGCTACTTTTTACTTTCTCAGCTTTAGGTTTTATTGCTGATGGTACACTCCATAAAGGTTTGTAAGAGTTGTTGTTGAATGCCATTTTTGGTCCTTAAACTGACTTTTAGATTTTAAGATTTTTATCTTTTTGAAGTTTATTTGAATTTGTGTTGAAATGCGTATTGAAGTTTTCTACCAACAGTCCTATCATTAAAAGCCTTTATATACTAAAATTGAAAGTTGCGCAGTTATATTGAGATTCTATTGGATCTGCTATTACATCATAAATACTAAATTCCTTTACTCCATAAAGCAAGATTTCGACAATTTGTTCAGAATCGGGTTATTGGCAACTGCGTAAATCCTCTTGAAGACACAAGTAGGTTTCTAAAGTAGGATTAGATAAGCGTGTTGACATATGGTTTAATGTTATTGGTCAGATTTACTAATTTTTACATACAGCTTCGCACCAGTTTCATATCCTTAAAAACTAGCTTGTTAATGGGTAAACACAGCCCAATTTGTATTCTCGAAATAAGGTTGGCTATGATAATTAGCTGGGTACAAATTGTCAAAATAAGTAAGTAGTGGTATATTTAAAATAGCTATCAGATTATTATAGCAATACATTTTAAGACCAGAAATTTAGCAATAATATTTGTATAAAATAGGAAAAGTAGTACAAATATAAATCATTAATTATTATTAGACAGTTTCCAAAATCAAATATTAATGTTTTTAATACTAAATAAAAATATTATTAGTTAAATATAGTTACTATTATAAAATACTAAAAAATGTTTTACAATTAGCTTAAATAAACAGAAAGAAACTTTAATAGATAAAAATATAATGTAATGCTAAGTCTTCTAACTAAAACTAGCTAAAAATAACTTTACTTATAAGCTATAATTTATATAGCAATTATTTAAGCTATAGTATTATATATATTCCTTCTTTTAAATAAAGTGCAATATAATAAGGAAAACTTTTAAAAAATAGTTTAATATAATAAGCTAAGTAGCTTAGTTAATATTAAAATACTACATTAAAGTAAAGATATATATTTTAAAAGCTTTAATTAAAGTTAAAATATATAATATTAGTTTATAATAATAATAGCAGTTATAAATACACTTATAAACATCTTAAAATACTTTAAATATTTGCAAGTATAATTAACTAAGTCTTTTATTTAAGCTATAAAAATACTATATAAAATTAATAAAAAATTAAGCTAAATAATATATTTAAGTATTAAATACTAGTATACTTTTTTTACTGTATAAAAAAAGAATTTTATTTATATTTTAGCATTATTTATTAGTTTATACTTAATAAATTTTATTTATAAATTATAAACTAAAACAGCTTTATTAAAACTATATAATTTTTATAGCTATATATATATTTTAAAATAGTATTACTATAATAATAGTTTTATTTTTATATTAATATAAAGCTATTTTTTATTATATTTTATAAAAATAAAGTAAATTTTCACTTGCTTAAATATAATTTACTATTATGTAATATTTAGTTTTACTAATATTATAATATAAATACTTAACTTTTTTAAACTATTATTATAGTAATTATATTTATTATTGCATATCTTATTTATACTATTTTAATACTTAATTAATATATTATTTTTATTAATTATTATTTTATTTTAACTACTTTAACTATTAAATATTAAATTAATGTATTTACTATATTTATAAATAAATATATATATATATATTTTAATTACTTACTTATTGGCTAATTATTAAATTAAAGCTAATAATACTTACTATATTGTTTTAAAACACTTTTTTTATAGTATATTACAGGCTTTATAAGTAATATCTAGCTATAAATAGTATAATTAAGCTTAATTATTATTTAATATTTTTTTATTTACTTTATAAGTTTATAAAACTTAAAGGTTTTTAAAATTTTAATTATAAAATTAAAATATAATCTTGCATTTAAAATATATTTAAAATTAGCTTAGTTAATTAAAAATGTAGTTAAATTTAGTAGACAAAATATAGCTTTACAAAAAAATAACAATATTTTTCTTTAAATAATTATACTAAATTATAAATAGCCTTTAAACTTATTTATTAATATTTTATCTTTTTAAAACAGTTTATTTAATTATTATTTTTGATTGTTTAATTATAGTGATTGTAGTATAATTGAATGTATTTGGTAGTTAATATTACTTTTTATTATACTTAACTAAATTAAAATCTATTTAATCTAAAAAAGACAGGTTTATTTTCAAATTTAGTGAATTCTAAAATTTAACTACTGATTTATATTAAAATTAAATTAATTAATCAAAATTTATAATATATATATATATAAAAAAGCTGTTTATTCCAACTGCTTTATACTTATTTATTAAGATCAAATGGTAACAAAAGTATAGCATAAGCTAATTTAAAAATTTTAGTTGATTTAAATTGTTAACTAAATAAATTACAAATTTGCTAAACTGTAGGAAAAAGTTGAACAGTATGTTACACTATTCATTTTAATTTTTAACATATATTGATTCACTATTGTTTGTTTTCTTCAATATATCGCAAAATGAAGTCAGCTTGTTTAAGATACAAAATTCTCAATTTGTATGTAAAAAATAAAATAGTTCAAAAAATATAGTAAATCTGCTTAAAAACAAAGTAAAACTTACATATATTTCTTATGAACGTATAATGGCTGAAAGATTACAAAAAAGGTAACGTAAATTTAGTTATGTAGATTTGGTAAGTTTTCCATAAATATGTAAAGCGAATACAGAACCGATCAGTACTAGACTTAAAACTAAAACGACAACCGGATCACTAATATTATCCAAAAATGGTATAAATAGGGTATAAAAGAAGAATTAAGTTACACTTTCAAACCAGGAGAATCATCAGAGTATAATCTTAACATGGTGCTAGTTGAGGGTCCAGGTGCTCTATCTTCAGTAGTTACATTGTTACGACGTCTATTCAAAAAAAAGAATTAATGTTACAACTGGTTATAATAATGAATATGAAATATATATAAATTAGTAAAATTATTTACTTGATGTTACGACGTGGTCCGGAAAAACCTTCGGGTTTGGGGCTAGGACGTCCTGCTTTTTCACTCTAATTTTAAATGGTTATAAATCGTTTTATTCTATCATTTAGTACCATTATTGATTTGTATTAAAATTTAAACTGAGGTTATTGGGAGATAAGAGCAATAAAATTAAAATATAAGCTTACTATTTCTATTATTTTATTATAGCTTTAGAATGCTTGCTTTCTAAATTAAAATATAAGTGGGAAATTTTGATTTGTTAGCACTTTTGAAGTCGGTTAAACTTTTATTTGTTTTAAATAAAATGAAATCTTGATGTGCTTTACTATAATTGAATTTATTGAGCTTATATTTTCGTGACTAATATTGTACAACCAATTAACACAATTATAACATTTGACAGGCTTAGCTTGTGGAAGCAGTTGGACTTGGGAAGCCAAGGGTGGGTATCTCTTATAGCTAAAACATTTTTTATAAATAGTTTTCTAAATCTGACTAGGCAGTATAACATAATAATTAAATAGCTACCTAGCTTGAAAATTCAAACTTATTTTATAAGCATTTTATTAATGCTTTTTTCTAATTATTTTATCTATATCTTAACTTTCATTTATTTCAACTTGGTTTATTTTTTTTAAATAAATTAGTTTATAGTATCTATTTTACTAATTAAAAAGCTTAAAATTAAAACTTAAAGTTTTATATAGTTAAGTTATAATTAAATAAATAAGTATTATTTCTTTAGCTATATATATATACTTTAAAGCTTTTAAAAGATTTTATTTAAAAACAACAATAAAGCTATTTATATAATAATATAAAAATATAATTTTATCTTTTTTTTAGCTTAGCTTAATATTTTTAATTTAGCTTTAAACTTTAATATTTTTTATTTTATTTATTTATATAGCTAAAATAAACTTAAATAACTAATTTTATTTACTTTAACTTTTAATTTTTTATTTAGTTACAACTTATTATATTATTTTTATAATAATTAAGTATTTTTTCTTCTTTTTTAGTTTTTTTTAATTTTACATTTATTTATTTATTTTACTTTTAATTTTAATAAATAAAAAACTAATTATAAATTGGTTAATTTAATAAATTAATAAAATATATATACATTTAAATTTTAAATTAATAAAATTAAACTTTTTTTTAATTATTAAATTATTTTATATATATAAAATATAAGTTTTACTTTTTACTAATTTTTTTCTTAATAGTAAAATTAAATTATAATAGCTTTTACTAACTAATAATTTACTTTTGTAAGTTTTAATTTTAAAAATTTATATTTTAGCTTATAAAATCCTTTTGTAATTATTATTATTATATAAGCTTATTTATTTAAAATAAACATTATTTATAGATTTTTTTCTTTTTTATAATTATATAAAATATAATTTTCTATTTTAAAGTTAGCTAGTTTAGATTGATAGTATTATTTTTAATAATTTTTGCATTTTAAATTTTTTTACTAGTTTATTTAATATACTTAATTATCTAAATTAGTTATATAATTTACTAATTTTATTAAATATTTATTTTAATTATTTAAAGTAATACTTAATTTTTTTTTAATAAAAAATATATTTTATTTAAAGATTGTTTTTTTAGCTATATTTTTTTTAAACAGTAAGCTAATATAATAGTTTATTATATTTTTACTTTATAATAAAAAGCTTTTATTTTTATATATAAAATTTTATTATTTTTTAAAATATTTATATTTGTAAATAATTTTTCTATCTTAAAATTAATAGTTTTTATTTATTAATATTATATATATATATTTCTTATTTTTAAAAACTGGTATTATTAGTTTATTATATATATATAAGTTTTTTTTAAGTAGCTTATATATTAAAAATAGTATACTTATATTAAATTTTTTAATTATTATTTACTAAAATATATATTTTAGTTAAATACTTATATTTTTTTATAACTATTGCTAATTATAACAATATATTTATATTTAATTAATTTCAAAACTATATTAATATAAAAAATTAGCTTAGTATTTTATTTATTCTAATAATATATATATAATATTTAAAAAATGCTATCATTATTAATTAATATTATAAAAAATATATTATAAAAGTAAAAATAATATTATTTTATTCTTTATATTATTATTAATTTTTTTACTATTAATAACATTTTTAATATAAAGATAATTAGTTATTATATTTACTTATTTTTAGTTTTTTATACTAAAACTGCTTTTATTTTTAATTGTCAAAATTTATCTCTAATAATAAAAATTAATTTTAATTAGTATAAATAAATAACTAAATTTTTATAATAATATTTTTAAGTTTTTAAATATTTTTTATTACTTTTATCTTTAAATAAAAGCTATTTTAAAAAAAATAATTTACTATAATAAGCTAATTATTATATGTATTTAAAAATAAGCTATTATTAAAATCCATTTATTTTTTAAGAATATTTTATTTAAAAAAAGCTCTTTAAAGTAATTATAATTTTAAATTTAAAAAAATTATTTAATTCTTTTAAAAAATATTAAAAGTTAAAGTAAAAAATAAATATTTTTTAATATTGTGAATAAAGTTATTTTTTTAAAGCTACTAATAATACAATAGCAATTTTATATTTATATAAATATAAAATCTTTTTTCAATTATATTTTATAAAATAAAAATAAAAAAACAGAATTTTAAAAAATTATTACTATAGTTTTACTATAATAATATAAGTATTATATTAATTATTTAATATTTATTAGTTTAATAAGTTTTTTATTAATAGTATTAAATAGAGTTAATTTGTAAAATATTTACAAATGCTATAATAATAGTATTTTTTAAATTTAAACTAACTAATTAAAAACTATTATACAAAATTAAAAAAAGTTTCTATTAGTAATAAAATAGATATTAATTATATATAGCTAAAATACAATAATAATAAAGTATATATATTCTTAATTATATTAAAAAATAATACTATTTGAAATCTCTTTAAAAATATAAGTTGATATATGATGTTTTTAAATATACTTATAATAAAAAACTGTTAATAAAGTTTTGTTTTAAATGAGAAAATATAACAAGGTTTACTACTATAGCTAATATTCTATTTTAAACTGCTAAATAATTTATATACTACAAACAATTAGTAGTTTACATATTTTAAATGAATTCAAATAAAATAGCTCTTCCTCTTTTTTGGTTTATAATAATATTTTATAAATATATATATTTAAATTAATTTACAAATAAGAGGTAATAAGTACTTTAATTTAATACTATATTAAATACTTAATCTAAAGTTTATCGTAATTCTTACTTATTAGATGAAATAACTGACTTGGACAGATGGTTTTATAATAAATTTTTTTACCTACAAAAAGTATTTATAATTGGAACTCACTTTGTAACAAAGCTACAGCAAATTTGCTAAATATAAAGTGATAAGTGATAGAATAATGAAAATGGCTTAAACTACTTTTGGTGTCATTTATTTTATACATCAGATAATTAGATATATATATATCTATATATTAAATTTTAAGCGTTAAAAATATAGTTTATAAAATCTTATCTATCACCCATTTTCTTTGTAAAGTTCTTTGGTTTCAATAATCAAAAAAATACAAATGTTAACTAATTTGGACCAAATAAAAAAATGTGACGAAGCTAATCAGCCTATATTTCGTGTTTGATTTAAATTTTAAATCATTTACTCTTTAAACAACAAAAATTCAAGTAGTTCTTGTTGAAGATTTGAACTACAAATCCGAGTTAAATAATACTTAATGAAGCTGGTATATTTTACAAATTTAAATAAATAGCGTATTAACTTCTTTATTCCACCGTTTTTAAGTTTATAATATGGTGTTTAATATTGTTGAATCCAACTTACACTTTAATGAATGAAACTCGTAGGTTAGAACTTCGGTAAATATTTTTATTTTTTTAATGATATTAATATATGTTATAATATGAATTTAGGGATCAAGTTAAAGTAAGATTATCAATAGCTAATTTTAAATTATATAAATAATTTATTAAATTAAATGCTAAAGGATATGTTTCAATTTGCTTTTAATGGGTATATGACTCACGCTTATCCTTTTGATGAAGTAAAATAGGGTTTATTATTTTATTTAAAAACTAATACGATTTTTTTCAAAATCTAGTTAACCCCATTGACTTGCCAAGGTAAGGGTAGAGATAGAGTTGATCCGTAAGTCCAATATTTAATATTAAAATAATTTTAAAATAGTATAGATATAATAGTGGAGTAAACGATGTGCTTGGAGACTATAGTTTAACTTTAGTGGATAGTTTAGATAGTTTAGCAGTAATATTTATTTAATGAATAACTTTTAATGTATTCTTAAGGTGATGGGTAACAAAAAACAATTTAGTGAAGCTGTTAAATTAGTCATAAGGGATGTACATTTCAATATTGATTCCAAAGTCCAAGTGTTTGAAGTGACGATAAGGATGCTTGGAGGTTTGGTAAACTTTTTTTTTAACAATTATGTTTACAAATTTAGCTATCCGGTCATTTACTTGCAACCGATACTAAACTTGGATTTCATTTACCATGGTATCGTGGGGAACTTTTAAAATTAGCTTTAGATTTAGGGAATAGGTTGTTACCGGCCTTTGAAACATCACCAACTGCGTTTCCTTTTGCAAGAGTAAATTAATATTCATAAAGTTTTCTGCTTAATGTTATTCAAGGTTAATTTAAAATATGGAATGAATACCGTTGAGACTTCCGAAACTTGTACAGCTGGGGTCTCAACAATTCTATTGGAATTTGCAACATTATCCCGGCTGACCGGAGAGCCCATTTTTGAAGTAAGTTATTTCCACTATAGCACATAGAGCAAAATCTAAAAAAATATAGACTAGGGCTAGGGAAGCTTTAGATGCTCTGTGGAGCCTCAAGTATAAAAATGATCTTCTTGGAAATTCAATTGATGTGCGTGAAAATAAAGTAACTTCTAATATATTTTCAATTTTTAGCTAACTAGCTTAGTGGTTGTACGATATGGCCGGTATCGGAGCTGGAACAGATTCCTTCTACGAATACTTACTTAAATCAGCTATTCTTTTAAACGATGACCAGTCGTTACTTAGATTCGATAAAGCATATTATGCAGTCAAAAAGTATATATTGGATGAATCCGGTATGTTTTATTTGAACCGTTGGGCTAAGACTGCCAACCTACACAGCACCTGGATCGATTCGCTTTCAGCTTTTTTCTCTGGGCTGCAAGTAAATTTCACTTTCTATTACTTTTAACTCAATGTAAAAGGTTGTGAATGGAGATATCGAATTAGCAATCCGTGGTCACTTGGTCTACTTCAATCTATGGCGTAAGTATGGGGCTATTCCCGAACGCTACGATTTAAGTACGCATAAGGCTATAGTCCCTTTTTATCCCCTAAGACCCGAGTTTATCGAGTCTACTTATCTACTATACCAGGTAAATTTTGACTAAGAAAATACAATAAACTTTATAAAAGGCCACACGTGATCCATTCTATCTCAAAGTTGGTGAAATGGTTGCAGATAGTCTTCAATTTCGAGCTAAGACTGAATGTGGCTACGCTACTTTTAAAAATGTAGTTACTGGAGAATTGGAGGACAGAATGGAGTCGTTCTTTTTGAGTGAAACTTTGAAGTACCTGTATTTACTTTTTGATACTGACAACGTGTTTAACAAACTGGATTCTAATTTTGTACTTACCACCGGTACTTATTTTAAATCTTAAAATTTTAACTTATTATTTAGAGGGGCATATTCTCCCATTACCCACTAACCTTTCCTTCACCCCACCCGAAAAAAACACTTATGCAAGTAGCCGCCGAACCTGTCCTAAATTTGTTAGTTCACCATTTCTGCCTTCCACCATCATTTTTAGACCCGATTTCGATTACATCCAAGCAGTGATTGGTAACGAAAGGTACTTTTTACCTTATGTGTTTAATATGCAATGTCGGATACCTACTTATAAAGTGGAGTCTTATAGTAACATGAAAAGTGAATTTGACCTCTGAAACAGAAAACAATAGATAAAATTAATGTTGTTTTTAGATTATATACCTTTAAGTTTGCTGTTTTAACATAAAACTACATCTAATTTATATATTAGTTTACCTGTATTAACCCTACTAAAGCTAGAGCGTGTCTTTCCAGTACACGATTAAACTCATTTTTATATATATCTAAAACTACCGAAATTTATATATTTAATTTTATCGTAGAGTTTTAAGAGGAAATCCTCTAAAAGCTTTCGTCGATAGGTGCCTTAGCTAGTAAGCTATAAGCTTTTAAAAATAATGTTGGGAAAAGACCCAGCTCAGTAGCTTAATTGACCACTAATTTAAAAAATTTATAAATTTACCGAATTTAAATCCAATTAATAACTTTTTAGTCAATCCTTAGAAACAGTTTTATAGTTTAGTGAAAATTAATTCGTTTATCATATTGAAATTCATATATAGAATTCTTTAGCTTTAGAAAGGTTAACAACAATAGTTTATACAATAAAGCGATTTATTTTATCTTATAAGTTAATTTACAACTTCTAACTAATATGTATATACACTAAATTAAATTAAAATTTAATATAAGGTATATATAACTTTTAAATTAATAGCATTAAAAAGTACATATAGTTTTATAAGAAAGGTTAAGAAAGTGCCTTTTTAGACAATTGTAAACCAGATTCGACTTCCTCAGCGATAGGTTTACCAAGCAAATAATTTATTATAACTAAAGCAAATTCAAAGGAAATGCCTGAAGGATAGCTAATTTGAAGAAATAAATAAGATGTATAGGTATAAAAGTATAAACTATTTATCTCGTGATAATGTTACAATCTATACCAACTCTTTCATCTATAAATGAAATTGTTAAAAAGTTTATCTTTGATCGACGGATGTGAAGTAATTTCAAAATCAGCAGCAATTTTAGTTTCCTTTAAAACCAAAGTACCAGTACAAACTGGAGCAACTAATTTATCTTTTGTAACAAAAGAATTTAAAAGTTGTAGCACTTTTGTATTTTTAAATAAAGTTCCACTACCTTTTGCTCTCCTAGAGATTATTATACTGTCATAGCCATCGAAATAATCTTCCAGTTCGCTATAATAAACTGGAATTGATTTGATGTCCCTACTGCACACAGAATATTGGTTAATTTCTACTCCGATGCTTACTAAGCTTTGCTTTTACTACGTCTTAATATATAGACTGTAATCATTACTTTCATCTCTTCGCTGCCATCAGTCACTAAGACTATTACTTTTTTCGCATCCATCTTGATATTGAGCTTTTAAAAAGTTTGTTACTTTTTCTTAGATTGTTTCGACTAATATAGGGATGCTGACGTATAGAACTTATTTTTTCTAACGTCATTTAAGTATTTTTCGATAACAACAATTAAGTATTATGTTGCCTGCCATAAATTAAATTAACTTATATATATTTTCACTAAGAGAACTACTGTAGGTCGATCATTCATTAATGTGTCCTGTATTGTTTAAATAAAGGTACCAACAACAGCGTATCCACGTTAAAGGTACCGGTCGGAAATCGATTATAAAGCTTTTAAAAAAGCTGTTCAACCCACCTGAATTTAAATTTTCATTTCCTGTTTACAAGATTACAACAAGCTTTACTCCATTTACAGAACTACCGAAATTAACTGGCTAACTTTAGTTTAGAAAGAAAACTTGGAAAGTTCTTAAAATATCCAAAACAATTATTAATTCCGGAGTTGAGTTTTACCATCATAACCGATTGATATTGTAAATTACTAATACTAATTTTACTTTTAATCTGGATTAGCGAAATTTATTAAACCATTTAATTTCAACAGCATAAACCTAGCGGACACCACCAAAAATTGTACCGACCCATAGATAAAAGAATTTTAGCTCGTGCTATATAAAATCAAACGCACCAAAAAACTTTAGACTCAAAGCGATAATAATAGCAGTTAATAATAAAATATAACAGAAATGGGTTTACAAGTAATAACAAATTACTTTAAAAAGTTTTATGGAGTAAATAATGGTAGTAAGATACTCAAAGTGCCTAGTATAACGGTTATGTTCTGGTCGTTCTTAGGTGCATTTTTGGGAATAAGCGCAGTTTCTGGGTTGACTTTATTGACTTTTTTTAAGGAAAATGTAGATGCACCAGTTATAATGGGTTCGATTGTAAAAAGTTTTTGATTATCAGATGAATTTATATTTATATATTTTTAGGGAGCTGTTGCTATTCTAATGTATGGTTCTATTGATGTACCTTTAGCACAACCGCGAAACATAAGTAAGTTCAGATTTCTGAAATTATAAAACTTAACTAAATATCTTAAAAAGTTTTAGGGAATTTCTTTTCTGGGTTAGTTGGAGTAATAGTACAACAAATATTTGAAGCGGCAACTGGAGATCCGGATAAATTAAGCTGGCTTAAAAACGGGCTTTCGGTGGGCTTTGCTTTAGTAGTTATGCAGGCGACTTCAACGGTTCACCCACCTGGTGGAGCTACCGCTTTGATAGCAGTTGCTGGAGGCAAGAGGGTCCACGAAATCGGGTTTCTATACTTAGCTTTACCGCTCTTATTCAGTTTAGCTATTATGACACCGGTCGCTTTAATTGTTAACAACATACAGCGTCAGTACCCACTCTATTGGTTTGATCCTAATATTGATACCGCCAAAATTTTGAGATTTAATCGAAAAGTTGTAAACGGAAATCGAACTGAAAAGGAAGATATCGAATTTGCAATCACCGCTACTGATACTGCGTTTAGTACGGCTACTACTCTACCTGCTCTAGGGCACGGTATTAATATAGTTGAATCAGATTCTACATCTGCTATTCATATTCAACGTATAAAGTACCTAGAAAATTTGCTTAGAGAACATGACATTCAGTTTTAAGAATTAAATTATTTAATGATTATAAATTACTACTAGTAATATATACGTTAAAAATAAAAGTTAGATAAATATCAGGCATTATTAAATTAATAGATATAATATTTTACATTTTTAAATCTTAATTTATTTTTAAATTTTAAATTTCACTTTAATTTTAAGTTTATATTGTATAAATATGTACTAAACGTTCACTTATTTAATTAGTTATTGAAACTGTATTTTATTTATTGGTATATATACTGTTTTATTATGAATTTTAATACTCATACTTACAACTCACATTTATTTATAAAACAATAAGGAGTTAGCTATATATTTATATCTTAAAAATAATTGAAATATTTAAACAAAAATTAATTAAAAATTCATATGAATAATATATAACAGTTATTTATTCGTATAAAATTTTAATATTTAGCTTTTGCTTGTTTAGAGGAAACGAGAATACAAATATGTTTAAGTTATAGTTTGATAAAAACTGATTAATTGAAGCTATAATTACGATAAAAATAGTTTTATATTATTAATTAATAGAGATACGTTTACTATCCCATCTTTAATAGAAATTCTATATTCTTTTTAAAATTTTAACTAGTAATTAAAAAAAACAAGTATATCTCTTCTTTAAAAACTATAAACAAATTATATTTATACATTATAAATATGTAGGTACTAATATTTGTAAAATTATATAGACTACGAAAAGAACATACTCAAGTAACAAAATAATGTAATCTAAAATTACACATGTTAGCTAAAATAACATTAGACTAGTCAATGCCATATTTTTTAGAAAATCCACGAGATCGTAGAGCCTTCAAGATTTAATAGAATTTACTTTACCGCAAAGGCAGCTACTTTATATGTAGATATACATTTCATATAAATTTTGAGAGCAACTGAGCCGAAGAATTTGTGAGGAAATTTCCATTAGGCCAGGTCATTACTTTTGAAGGAAACAATGAAAGTCTATTTCTAACCTAGTTTAGCGCAACGACATTTTTATAAGATATTCGTATTGGTTAACTCTGACTTTAAAGTATAGTATTTCTAATCTAAGGAAAGACGTCCATTTACTTAAAAATACAGCCGAATAAAAGAAAAAGACATACTAATATACTTTCTGGGTAGAATCTCGATCAGTCTCTCATTTCTTAGCTTTGAGATTATCATTCTAAAATGTTGGTAAATACAATAAAAAGAAAAATCAAACATAGCTAGATTCTATAATGAAAAATCAAACATATTTATAAATCAAATTAAACAAGTAAAATGTTTTGTCGGAAATGCTTTGATTGCTACCGATATTATTGACATTAAAAATTTAGAGATAATGTTTAGAAATTATATTTACGAAAGATAGCTAAGAATCCCAACATTGTAGTTTACTTTAACCATTCCATGAGTTAGAAATAATAACGGGTAATATTGCAAGCCTTGAACTCGCTAAAGATAAACCTAAGCTTAAGGTATAGCTATTAAAACAATTTAAATCTATCAGCTATGTAACTAGGATTAACTTTAGCGGATTGTAAATAGTTTTTATCAATGTTTACAAATTTAAGTATGTCAAACTATGGTAAAATATATTTAAATTTAAAAAAGTTTATTTAATTAATTATGCCTTTGGGGTATATTTGACACGAGTCTGAGCTAAATTGATAGGTCCAGTAATTTTAGATACTTCAGGTAAAGAATAAAAGTTAGTAAAGTAATTGGTGACATTTGGGTATTGAGCACGGTGTGACTCTTCTAATAAAAAGGCGAAAGCGTGCTGTAAACCGGTAGCCAAAATAATATCGGCGGCAGTAATAGAATCGCCGACCAGGTAAGTTTTACCATTAAGTTCCTTGTTAAGGAAATCTAAAGCAGCGTTAAACTTAGTGTAGGCAGTGGCTTCAGTCTGTTCGTTATAAGGGGCGATATTCCAGATCGGCAAAATAATAGCAAGTATTTGAGGGACAACTTGAGTTTCAACGTAGAAGGCGTACTGGTGTACCTTAGCCTTATCAGCTACAGTTTTACCAAGGAGGGCACCGCTGCTCTGTAATTGAGCAACTTTAAAAACATAATCAGTTAAAAAATTTTCAACTTTAAAAACTTACAGTGGAAGACGATAGCATTGGATTCGGTAAGTAATAAGCTTCCATCGTTGGATTCGAATCCAGGGCACTGGCCTAATGGGAACTTGGCAAGGTATTCAGGTTTCTTATTATCTACACCGAATTTGAATTCAGGGTTGAAATCAACTTCAACGTTGGCTAAGGCGGCAGCAATCAACACCTTGCTAACTCTGGCGTTACCTTTAGCTCCGTAAATTTTCTTTAAAAGTTGTTAGTTCGATCCCAATTATATATCCTTACTCCTGCTGACATTTTAAAAGTTTCTTATTGTATATAAAGTTCTCTGTCGTCAGCATCCAGCTTTTATAGCTATCTTTAAGCTGAAGTTTGTTTTTTGTTTACATCACCTTATTAAGTTTAGATCAATAAAAGCTAGGTTTTGGGTGGTATTAAAATCTAAAGTTATTCTTAGAAAATAAAATTTTGGATTAATAATTAACCTTTTATTATTACACACGGACTTTTTTGCCTAATTCCAAATGTATTGGAAAAATAATTAACATAGCTAAAATGCAATTAATATTTACACATCATCAACCTCTATTTGTATTATAGAGTAGTTCTACAATTAGTAATGCAGTTAAATTCATTATTTTCAATAACTTTTTAGGTTATGTATACTTAATGTTAGTGGTAAAGTTTAAACAAATACATAATGTCTTTCTATATAATTGCTTTCAAAAATAGCATCAGACTTAAATTGAAGAATGGGTATTATTAGAAACTGTTCAGTTTTTAACATCTCTAGTACCTTGTTTAAAATCAAAATTATACTAAAAGTAGAAGATATAGATAAGTATATTATAAGTATTTTGAATATGATGTATGTTATTGTAACAATCATAAAATAATATACCAGTGTTATTATTTAACAATCACATATAAAAATTAGTAATTACATCACTATATATATAAATTAAAGTTATACTTTTAATAATTATAGTAAAAATACTGTAATGTTTTTAAAATTTTAATGCTTATTTTTATTAAAATATGTTGTTAATAATAGTATTAATATTTAAGTAATTTATTTTTAAGAGAGAAAGGTAAATATTTATAATTTATATCAATTTAATAAAAATTAGCTTTTAACACTTTATAAATTATATATATAGTATTTATTTATCTAAAAGTATACTATAATAGGCTTAAAATTTTTAGCTTAGTTTTAAATAATAAATAGGTTAATTAATTTTATTAATTAAATATACTAAATATTTATTTATAGCTTTTATAATTATATATTATTTAAAAAATATAACTATTATAGCTTATATTAGTTATTATTACTTTATAATATTTTAAGCTAAATTGTATAAGTTTTATTATTATTTTAATTAATAAAAATAAAATTTATTTAATTAGTTTTCAAAATAAGTTTAGCTTAACTAAAATCTAAATTAGATAAAAATTACTAATATAATAATATTAATAGTATATAAAAAATCTTTAAAAATTAAAATTTTCTATTTTTTTTCTTTATTTTTAAAAAAAATTATTTAATAAAAGCTTTCAATAGATTTAATTTTAATAAAAATTAAATAATATTAAAATTTAAAAATTATTAACTAATTTAAAACTATAATATTATTATTTAAAATACACTTAATATAAAAATATTTATTTTATTAATAATAAAATTTTAACTTTTTATAGCAAGATTAGTAAAAGTAATTTAATAATATAAAAAAAGTTTATTTTAATTTTTATATTATAATATTTAAAAAATTATACTTATAAAGTTAACTAAACTTTATTTAATTGTTTTTTTTAATTAAATTATAATAAAACTAAAACAAAAAATAGAAAACAAATAAAAGAGGTAAAAAATAATTTAAATAAAGTATATAAATAAAAAATATTAAAAAAATTTAATAAAAATGCTAATTTATTAAAATAAAATTATATAATTTATATATTATTTTTAATAAACTAATAGTTTAAAGCTTTTAATAGTAGTAAATAAGCCTTTTATTTAATTATATATACAGATAATAAATTTCAAAATATTTTTAAAATATTATCTTAAAATTTAATTTAATACTTAAATATTATATATATATAATTTATATATTTTCTAAAAAATTAATATAAAAACTTTTAAAAATCTTTATATAATTATTAGGATTTATTAAATTTATTATTATAATTAGCTTTAAATTAAATAAAAAATTTTTTAGCTTTAGCTTTTACAATAAATTTATCTAAACTACTAAAATCATAAAACTATAAAATTATAATTATATTTTTAAAGTTTATTTAACTTAGCTTTTATTTTATTTTTTAAATTATTAATATAATTTTTTACTAAAATTAAAGTTTTTTATATTAATAAACTTATATATTTTAATAAGTTCTAATAATATAAATCTTTATTATGGTAATATAACAATTTATAACTTTTAGTTTACTATAAGTAAAACTTAATTTAGTTAAATAATAAACTTATTTAATTTAAATTTAATAATATTTTTATAAATTATAATTAAAATTAGTGTATATTTAAATATATAAATAGCTGTTATAATAATATAAATTTTAAAAATTAGGTTATAAATATTAGAATTTAAATAAAAATTAAGCTAAAATTTTATAAATAGTATTAAATTTAATAATATTTTTTATTTAACAGTTAATTAATTAGTTTTTATACTTATATTAATTATTATATTATTGATATTTTTCTTATTTAAGCTAAAATAAATATATTAAACTTTAATTTAATTTAAAATTTTATAAAGTTAAACTTATTTTATAAGTTATATTTAATTTTTTAAAACTATATTACTAAAAATATTAGCAAATTAATATAATTTAGCTTAAAATACTAAAAAATAATATATAAATATTTTATATTTAAATAGTTATAATATAAACTTAAATATACTATAATCTTATATTTAAAATATTTTATAAATATATATTTTTTACTTAGTATTTTTATTATTAAATAATTTGCTAGTAATTTAATATATTTTAAAAATACTATTTATTATAATTTTTTTTACTAAATAACCTCTAAAATAAACTACTAATTTTTTCTTTTAAAGCTTACTTAATGCTCTTATAAGTAAATTATTTAAGAATTAATTTTTAAAGATAAATATATTAAAAACCTAAAAAATATACTTAAAGGATTAAAAATTAAAATCTTTTGAAAATAAAAGACTATATTTAATAATATAATAAATGTATATATATAAATAATTAACTTTGCTTATTTTTAAAAAAATTGAAATTTATTATATTAAATTTAATATAGCTAGCTTTTTTAATATATATTTTTTTAAATAAAAGTTTAATTTTTATACTAGTTAAAGTAACTAAGTTTTAAAAGTGTTAAATATATAAACTATTAATATAAATTATATAATAATAATAATAATAATATATTATTTATAAGTAGTAAATATTTACTATAAAATTTAAATATCTAAAATTTTAAATAATTTAAAATAAAAAAATTAGTAAAAATTATTATTTAAAATGCAAACCTGCTATTATAGTAGCTATATTAGTAAATATAATTAAACATTATTAACTTTTTTAAATATATAGCAATAATATTAATAATTTATAAATTTACATTATTTTTTTTCAAATATAATTTAAAACTTATACTAAATAAACTAAATAATTATAAAAGCTTTTTATTATTAATACTAATTTAATAAATTAAATATAATTTAAATGTAGCAAACTATTAAAATAGGTAAATATATAACAAGTTTGCTAATTTTAAACTTTTTTAATAACTATATAAATATATATATATATTTAACATTTAAATTTAAACACTTTTTGTATAATGCTAATTTAATTAATATTTTTTTAAATACTAAAAAAATTTAAATAAAATTTCTAATATTAAAAAATAGTTTTCTTTTTAACTTAAATATCAAAAATTTTAATTAAAAAGTTTTAGTTAATAAAAGTAATTTGCTATAATGTAGTACTTAAATTATTAAAATTTTTAAATCCATAAACTTTGTTTTACTAAAATACTGAATTTTAAAAAATAATTAAAATTCCAATCAATTTATTTAAATTTATAGTTTTTCAAAATAGTTAAATAAGTTATAACTAATTTTATTAGGTATTTCAAGATAAGATAACTAATTCTTTGCTTCTTTACTTTCCTTTTTTTATTTTGAAAAAAGTTAGAAAACTGGCTAAGTATAAAAAAAGTCTACATTTTTCTAATTTAAAATAATATAGCTTTTACATTAAAAAACAGAATACTTTTAGATTAAAATGTGGTTATTACAAAGCAACTATAATATAAATGAAAATAAAAACTCTATTATGCAGTAAATAATTTAATTTAATTTGTAACCATATATATATAAACAATTCAAGTTAAAAAGTATTAAGATAGGAATGCTATACACTAAGCAGGACTATGCTTAAGAAATAAGTATTTTAGTGCTTACATTTTTGGAGTTTCTAAATATGTATATCAAGCCTTTTTAACTAACAAAATATTAAAATATAGGTTATAATCTAAAAATAAATCTTATGTAAAAAATTATTTGACTCAAAATAAAAAATATTAGTTTACTCCTTTTCAAATCTAACTTTCTTCTTTTTATCCACATTCAATCTATTAATTAAAATCTTGGTAGAGTTGTAAAGGTTGTAAATCGGAATAGTTACCCAAAAACTGTTGATAAAGATAAAGTAAAAGTAGATGTAATAAGGCTCAGTTCTAGTAAATTTGAAATTCTCGTAGATGTTAGTTAGATAGTAGATTAAAGAGCCGTAAAGTTGACCTAACGAAACGGTTATAATAGGTAGGTGTTGTTTCGAACTATTGGTATACATCAAATAGGTTATGTAGAGACATAATGGGCCGAATATAAACTATAAAAAGTAGAGGGATGAGAAATTTAGTATAAAATAAAGTGAGTTTACTGCAGTTATAGCTTCGATGAAAAGTACGCATGAGTCAGAGGTAAGATATCTAGAGTCAGCGAGCGCATACTCTTTCCACAAGTTACCAAATAGATCCGTTTTACTTGGTATGACAGCGTGGTTGATGACATAATAAGCTTCGAAGAAGGTGTGGATCAGGAAACAGTTAGCGAACCATAAAAAGTTAGGTTGTGAAACTAATTTACTCGTTTTTTTGGACATATAATACATAAAAGGACTCATACATATCAGCAGTAGAATGCTGAAATAAGCTAAAGATATTATACTAGAGTTAGGGTTGGCTACATAGTTGGCAAGTTCCAAATTTGTTGGGAAGTAGGGGTGCTTCAGCTGGACCATATGATGTACTATTTTTATTGTGTTGATTAGTTGTGTCTCGTTTCTAACTAAATTTCGGGTTAAGCTTGTTCTTGTATTTAACCTTATCTGAAATTCAACAATGCTAGAAATATTAAGGTCTTATTTAACTTTACAACGTTTTAGTCATTCAATCAATTTAGCCAATATTTAATACAGTCTGGTATTAATGGAAAACTATTTCGTAATTTTATCGGCATAATTTTAAAAATGCAATACTGTAGAAATAACTTTTCACAGCAATATACTTTAAGTACTATTAATATGCTAATTACAGCAATTATATATTATAAATTTATAATAGATATTCACTTAACTAATCCAATAGCTCTCAGCTTTCTAATATCGGGTCTTCCCAGAGAGATTTGGTGCTAATTGTTCCTATTGACTTTACCCTTACTGGAGAAGAGATCGGAACCAAAAACACGAGTTAACGAATCTGAAGCAACCACGCACTTTATCTTTCCAATTTTATCTAACATTTTTAATACGTCACATACTTTAGTAAATTTGAGCTGCTAGTACTAAAGTTACACTTAGCAGATATAGTTTCAATTTAATGTACAAGTATGTTATTTACGTTGTGCTTAGTATATTTAAAATAAAGCAAATTTTACACTTCTTGTACATGGTCTTTAGCTTATAAAGGTTGTCGTCGCTAGGATCAGCTTACAAGATTAAGTTTACAATATTCAGCCAATTTTAAATTAAATCAACCTTTTCTTTAGTTTTTAAACTACTAATTTGCAAGTTTTCAACCAATTTTAGTTTGCTATAAAAATTAAATTGATTGGGTTCGAATTTTCTAGATTTTTTAAGAGTATCTTATAATAGATAATCCAATAAATTTCAAAAGTCTAAATTTCAGGTTGTTTTATTAAAAATATTGTTATGTATTGAAATGCTTCTTTCTAATCATCAGTAGTTACTATTTAAATCAATAAAGTGACGAATACACTATTATACCAATTATCGTTTGCTAAGTTAAACTAAATTTATGTAAGCAAAAGAAATCGACCCTTCAACGATGAATAATATCTAGTATTTGTATGGGCAACTTGCTACTTCATCTATAACCTGTACTACATCAGCTAGTCTTTAAAAACTAAAATTATGATTTGAAAATGTATTTTCAAGCCTGTACTATAATGCACACTAATCGCCGTTTCAACTGTTACTTCACTATGGTTTTATTTTCTACCGGTTAAAAATAAGTATAATTTAGGGGTATTGGTATCAATTAATCAATATTGGTAATTGTTGTGAACGCTAAACTGATTTAATTATAACTAAATAATAATTAGGTATCCTTATCTTTATAATACCGTATTCCACAGTTAAATATAAAATATACTTATTTCTAAAGCTAAACTAGTTGTTCATATAACATTTGAACTGTGGCCTACACCAGTTGGTTTTGTTAAAACAACTGGAATAAAGGTAAGTTGATTACATATAATTTATTGACGCTGATAAATCAAAGCTAAACGTTCCGTTTTAAATCTGTGAATTTGAATCAGAAATTAATTTTTAAATAAAATAGTTTTGAAGTGGTAAATTCGCTAGAAGAAAAAAATGCTGAATTAGCTGACTTGTATACCGATAATTAGAAACAAGTCATTAAATTGAAGTTACTCCTATTCACACCAGCGATAGTCTAACAGTTCAAATTATACTGATTAAAGTCAAAGTACAACTGAAGCTTATGAACAAAATAAATCAATAGATTACAAAACAAGAACTTGTTATTAAAGTAACACAAACTTTAATTGAATTTAGTTATCGAAAGAAATGCAATCTAATTTAGAAGTAATTAACCATTCGAGATTTGCAGAATTAATCCATAAAAACGAGGGGTAGGGTATTGACAGCAAGCACAGGTTGAAGACAAAAGTTGATCCATTAAAACGAATGCTCGGTTTACTACCGTTGCTGGAACCGAAAAATTAGTAATATAAGGTTGTTAAAAGCGACAGAAAGAATAACGTAGAAGTTGCTATAAATCTTAACTTGGAAAAGGAATTGATTTCTAAAAACTGCAGTTTGTTATAAAGGATTTGCAGAAGTATATTGATAGGGCTGAACTACGGATTTAATACCAAAAAATCGATTAAGTTTTATTGAATTGGTAAATTTTAATTTTATTTTAAAAAGTTGGATTTCAAAAAGTTGCTGAGATTAAATGTAGGTTACTAAAAAAGCAGATGTAAAAAGATTTGTAATATTATCAAATTGACGGTTTTTAATACATATGCATATATATATTGTAGCGTGTTCTTTGTTGGCCGTTTGTTAATTTTATATCGAGTACATAGCTTATTATTTACTGCCTCCACCTCTTATTTATTTCGATTCGAAATTCTCTGCAAAAAAACGAAAAAGCCCTTGTTAACAAAAAATCCAAAAAATAGAAATAATTACCTCAACCATGGAAACACCCTCCCTAAACTTAGTTTTAAACAGTACATTGGCGTTGTTAAACATGCCATCCTTAAGTGACACAATGATAAATTGCGCAGTTTTAAACCTAGTCTTCAGAAGTTGGCCGATATTCTGAGTATGGGATAGATCTAATGCCGCATCAATCTCATCCAAGATGTACATGGGTGCAGGTTTAAACTGTAACAAACTCAAAATCAGGGAAAGGGCGATGAGTGATCGTTGACCACCGGAAAGTTCAGTTAACGAATGTTTCCAAACCCCACCCAAGCAAACTTTAACTTCCAGACCGTCCATAAGTGTTAGATTTTCAGGAGGTTCTAGTTTTGCGAAGTTACCGGGTAGTAGATCAGCGAATATAGCTCCGAAATCTCTAAAAAATCTAATCAATTCCTAAACTCTTAAAAAATATTTACTCGTTAACTTTCTGGAAAGTTTTAAGTAAAGCTTCTTTTTTGTAATCATCTAAAGTACGTATAGTAGATTCTATCGTACCCTTATCTTTTTTAACTTTAGTCAACATCTGTTTGAGATCGGCTTCTTTCCGTTCGTTACTGGTATAGAATTTTTAAGTAAAAATTATGTAACTGCTGTTTATACCTGTCGATTAGAGCCATGACTTTTAAGTTGATTTTCTTCCTTAGAGTGTCGAACTTTTTCTCCAAGGAAGGAAGACGGTTGTTCAACTCCTTTAAGTTATGCTTGGAAAAGTCAAAGTGGGAATCACGGACGTTAAATTGACTGCAATAGAAGGATTATTTAATTTTTAAACTACAGTTTTTAAAGTACCTCTTTTGGTCGGCAATCCAACTATGTTCCTTTTCTAAGCGGTGTACGGTAGCGCGCGCTTCGTTCAAATCTTTTTCGAATCGATCGATTTCGTGTTGTAAAGTTTGGCAAGAGACGGTGGCGTCGGAAAGGAGTTGTTTCTTACTTTGACGTAACTTTTCCAAATTCTTCAACTCCAGATTGTTCCTATTCTGCTCCTCAATTAGCTTGACTAACCTGTTCTCCTTCTCAGCCAACAGTTTCTAGTTAAAAACGGATTAGGTTTAATGCATCTTTGAAAATCGGTTACCTCTTCAGTTTTAATCTTGATATTCAAGCTGGACTCAACCTCCTTGAAGTTGTTTAGACTGGTTTCGCTAGCTTTGATCTTCTCGTCGTACCCGCTATGGTCAGCTTGCATAGATTCTAAAAAGATTATATTTAATATAATTACTTTTGTTAATAAACTAACCCAGTTGCAGTTGTTTGACTTGGGAATTTTTCTGTATCTCTTTGAAGGCATTCTGTTTGGCTTTGAGGGAAGCTTTATATTCCTTAAGTTCGTTCTGAAATCGATTTATTCAAGATTAATTGGGTACAAGCGTATTCATAAATATACCTCCAACTCGGTAGTTTTTTTATTCTTGTTAGACTTGAACTCCTTGTTTTCTTTCTCTAGGTACTTGATTTTAGCTAGAACTTTGGTCAGCCTAGCTTTAGCTTTAGTGTAATCGACTTGGGTAGTGTCGATGCAGGTTTGATAAGTCTGGATCGCTTCTTGATTCTAAATAATCAAAATCAGTCTTATTCTAGTAGTAAATGTACCTTGGCGTAGGAACTTTTAGCCAGCCGTTGTTCGATAAGGTCAATCTCATACTTCTTAATATCGATCTGCTCTTGTAACTGCTTAAAGTCGGTTGAAGCTTTACATACTTCACCCAATTGAGCTTGGAGTACTTCGACTTTAGCTTCCAGCATATGGACTTCGTCGTTGATTCGCTTGATATCGGAGAACGACTGGAGTAACCCCGATGAAGATGCTTTGGCACCACCCTGCAAGGTACCCGATGGGTCGTACACATCTCCTTCCAAAGTCACCGACTTGGCAATTCTTCGGTTAGAAGAGATCTCTTTAGCGGTATCCGGGTCTAAATGTATTTGGCAATCAATACACCTATTTCATAAATTTTATTACCTTCACATATCAAAGTACCCCCAAATACGAAGGCCATAGCTGATTCCAGCTCGTCAGGGTACCCAATTAAATCTAACGCCAAGTTTACTTTGTTTGGGGCTACGTTCTTGGCCGTGGAAACAACCTATAAAAACTTAACAATTGGGATAATTAAAACAAATTAACTCCGTCACGAAGCCGAAATGGGGTGATTTTATCGAGAGGAATAATGGTGACCCTACTTTTCAGATGCCCATTTTTGAGTAAACTGGTACTAGTAGTTGCAGAATCGACGACCACCTAACATGTATAAGTAGCTTGAAATACATGTATAACTTACGTTGTAGAGCTTCCCACCAGCACATATTTCTAAAGCGGTAGCAAATTTGCTGTCATCCACCTCAAACAGCTGACCGACTAGACCCTTAACCTTGGATCTGTCGAATTTGGGGTGAGGGTCAGTGTAGTGGAATTCTAGTCTACTCATCTGGGATAATAGGCGATTCTTACGCTCCTGTAGGTTACGGATCTGGTCGGTAGTCTGTTTAAGTTGGTTGGAGATCTCCCGTTCACCGTTGGGGTCATAGGTAAGCTGCTCGATCCTTCCCTAAACTAAAGTGAGTTACTTTTTCATTTAACTAAATCTACTTGAAGTGCGTCTAGCCCTTGTTGGAGTTCAGTTTTCTTAGCAATTAGCGCCTGGTTTTCATAGAGAGTCCGGTCCTCATCTTTCTTAAATAAGTTCAGTTGCTGGTGACTATCTTCTAAGCTGAGTCGGTAGTTCTCAATGGTGGAATCCAGTTTAGCAGCCTCTTTTTTCGCCTCTAAAACTCAATTTAAAACATAATCAAAAGATTTGTATTACCTTGAATCTGTTGGATATACCCACTCTGATGATCATCTTTAGCTGAAACTCCAGTAGCCAAATTCTGTAAAAACTTTTCTTTCTCATCCACCTTAGAACTTTCTAAGTCGTAGTCCTCTTTAACTTTTGCAAAGTTATCTTGAACTTTTTTATTTTCGTTCTGGTGATGCTCCAAATTTTTAATAGACTTTTATGCATTTTTAATACTTCGATTTAGTTCCATAAGTTACCTCATCGTAAGCTTTTTTTAATTTCTTCAAGTTCAATTCTTCTTCTTTAATCGATTTAGAATTAATATCTAGTTGTGCTTTTAACGTGAAAAGGTTATTAGATGCATTTTTAACCTCCTCATCAACTCTCTTAGTTTCGGAATTTTTGGACTAAAACCATTAAAATTAATAAAAATCAAATATTTGAAGTACGTTAATATCCTGGAATTTTTTTATTTCAACTTCAATATTCTTAATTTCAATTTCAGTCTGTTGCATATCTGAGTTAAGTTGTTCTATATGATTCTTTTTGGCTTCAAAGTCACCACCACTCTGCTCTAATTTTTTCTAAAAAACGTTAGCTCAAATAATGTAAAGATCATAATACTTGGTTTTTATAGTATTGATAAGCAACGATCATATTCCTGTTGAAATCCAGCTCAGTAGAAACTTTTTGAAACTCGATATAATCTCTTTTCTCTTCACGTAACTTATCAAGCTTGGGTCCAATTTCTTCATCTAATATCTAAATCAAAATATTTAAATACGTTATGGATAAAAATACTTTGACTTACAACTTTAATCTCTTCCAGTTTCTTATCCTTCTTAGCAAAAGTTTTAAAAGCCTTTTCCTTATGTTCTTCAAACATTCTAGTACCAGCAGCCTCCGCAATCATAGCTAAAATCTCAGGCGGCTTCATATTTAAAACTTTAGTAATCTTCCCTTGCATAATTAAGAAGTGAGGGTTGTTGATGTTAAGCTGGACTGATTGAAATAAGTTGGCTAAAGCTTGTTGTTGCGAATTGTGCCCATTAATCATATATTTATTACGGCCACCTATTAAAATCTTAAAAAACATTTAGCTTTAAATCTAAAACTTTTAGTACTTGTCTAGTAACAGTAATCTGTTTATACTGCTCGTAACCAACTGGACTTTTAGAAGTATCGTTGTTGTTAAAAACAATAGTTACGGAAGCTTTAGAAATACCGGCTTGCCCTCTCTTATAAACTAGATCTTGTAAGTTGTTCGCTCTGACCTAAAATCGGTTACAATTATATTACAACTTTAATTTACATGTGATAAGTTAGTGATGCCTAAAACAAAGCAAATAGCATCAAGTATATTGGATTTTCCTGATCCGTTCAAACCAGTAATAGCATTGAATTTTTCGTCCCATCCGGTAATGTGGGTACGGGCTGCATATGATTTGAATCCATCTATGATGAGCTCTTCGATATACATCTTTAATTGATAGAATTTCAAAATGAAATGCTGTCGAAAAAAGTTGGTTTGCTCTTTTATTTCGTCATATTTTCTTTGCAAAAATATATAACCAATTAAATTTTTAAATTTTTAATAAGTTGGTCCAATTAAGATAAAATATTTGGATATGACCACTAAAAGAATAAAATTAAAGTTTTAAACGAAAAAATATTTTTATTTTGAAATTTACCGAAATAACATACCTTATCTTTTAAATTTAATGACTGAAGAACAAAAACCAAGTACACCTACTCAACCTGAAGAAGTAGAGGCCGATAAACGTGGACAAGCTGGTGAAGCTTCTAAAGATTTAAAGCAGATTCAAAATTCACAACCTATAGAGTCAAGTATACCTTTAAATAATGCATCCAAACAAAAAGTTAGTTTTGAAGAGGTAAATTTTACGATTAAACTAAAATCCTTATATTTAGTAATAGACATTTAAATCATTCAAAACCGAACTAGTTAAATCTAAAGTTCAAAAGGCCTTGAAGTATATTTTTTTGATTTATAAGTTTTTAAATTATTCGTTTTATTTAGACAACGTGAATATAGCTCAATAGAAATCAATCCAACAGATGTTGAATATTTATCAAAAGAATTGAATTTAGATTCGGCAAAAGTTACAGAGTTATTGAAGGTATTTAAAGGGGACTCTAATAAGCTTCTTGAAGAATACTTTACCAAACATATTTCAACTAAATCACTGTTACGATTAATCTGAAGGAGTAGTGAAATTCTAAGTAAATTTTAAATAAGTTAATTTTCAGATTTTTATTGTTTTCTTATAATCCAAAATATACGTCTTTTCAAAATTTTATATAGTATTATTTTTAAAGCTTTCTGTAAACTTACATATTCTATAAAATAAAATTTATTAAATCTAAATATTTTTTAATGCTTTTAACTCATTTATATTTTGCTAGCAAAAACTTTAGAACCTTCTGGTGCTGGAGTTGTAACTAAAAGTTACAAGTTTAACTTGAAAAATAATAATTAGCTATTACTAAATATAACAGTATTATTCTATCAATTTATTTTATATTTGAATATTTATAAAGTGTATAACAATAAATAAAAAATTATTTTAATGATTTATAATATTATCAAAATTAGATCGTTTTATAAATTAAAAATATCTAAGCTTTAATTCGTCAATAATCAAAAATTAAATATAATCAATATTTAAAATATCTCAATACTTTTTATAAAGCAATAAATTTTTTTAAATATTTCATTACTTTATATAAAGAAATAAGTATTATAAAATATTTAGTTGAATATATATAATAATAATAATAAAATATAGTAAATATAGTTAACACTAGTATTATTTAAATAACTATAATTTTTTATTCAGAAAGTCAATATTTTAATAAAAATTAAAATTTTTTAAATAGTAAATTTTAAAATAATTTTATTTTTTATTTTTATTTTAAATTTATTTATTAAATGCATCAAATATTAAAAAATTTTAAAGTTAACTATCTATAAAAATCAACTATAAATATATTAAATTTTAATTAAACCCCCCAAAAAATTAAAAACTTAATTAGTATTTAATATTTTTACTATGTATATTTCATTATTAATCTTATAATATATAATAGTTAGATTTTATTTTTGTAAACCTTTATATTTATTATAGCTAATATTTTAAAAAAAAATTAACATTAGATATAAAGTTTTAAATAAAAGTTAAGCTTTAAAAATAAAAAATATTATTAAAACTACATAAATAAATATTAGTTTAAAAGTTAGTATCTTAATTTAAAAATATATTACTAGAATTTTATACTATTTTTATAGCTAGTCTAAAATTTTTTAAGTTTAAAATGTAAATATCTAAATTATAAATAAATATAAATAAAGCTTAATTATATTTTAGTTTATATTAGTTAATCTTATTTTAATATATTAGTATTTAGCTAACTTTAATAAAATATTTTTAATAAAATTTTATTAAAGTAACTTTTATTTAAATAAAAGCTTTAATTTTTAATAGTAAAAACTACTAAACTTAAAAAAACCTTATAATTAAAACTAATTATAATGATTTTTAAAATATTATATTTAATACTTCTAAATAATTATAAATAACTATAAATAACTATATGTTTTAATGCTATAAAATCAACAATTATTTAGTTTTTCTAATTTTAGTAATAGTTATAGTTATAATAAAGTAGATATTAACTAATATAATAAATATAATTAAGAATTTTATATTAGAAAAAATGTAATAAATAAAATGGCAAAGTTAAATAATATTATAACTAAATAATAATAAAGATATAAGTAAATTACTTTAAAAACTAAATAATAAAATTAGTAAATAAAGTGAAAAAAACATGTAAAATCTTATTAAAAAGCTTTAATAGCTAAAAAAATTAAATAATAATATATAAAAAACTTTAAAAAAAGCTATAAATATTTAAAATAAAGTATTAAATATTATGAATATATTTATTTATAGATAAAGTTTATTGTTTATTTAAAAATACTTATAGATAGTAACATTATATTTATATAATAATAAACTTTAATAAATTTTTTTTAAAAAAAATGCTACTTTACTTAATATAATATAAAAAATATATAATTAGCTTTTTAAAGTTATTTTAAAATAAAGTAATTTTTTAAATATTTAACTTAACTAATTTATTTAATTATTAATTATTTAAAAAATAATTAAGTTTTATTAAAATTATTTTTACTATAATTATATATAGTATTAATTTTAAAAAACTGATTTTAAATAAATTTATAAATAATTAGCTAATTTAAAATATAGTAAATTAAATTTATTTAATATATATTTAAACCTTTAAATAGTATTAAATAGTTTATTATTTATAAAAAAACTAAAAATAAACTTTAGCTAATAAAATAGTAAAACTGAATTTATTTATTTATTTTTATATTAATTTTCTATAAGTAAGTTTTTAAAAACTATTTATTATAGCCATAGTTTTATAATTTTATACTTTTTTTTATAAATATAGTTTAACTTTATATATATATTAATTAACTATATATTTTTTCATTTGTATTTTTTTTATAAGTTTTTAATTTATTAATATTAGCAAAAATAAAAATATTTACTATTTTTATTCTTTTTTTTTAATTTTTAATTTATTTTAAATACTTTTGATATTACTATATTATTTACTATTTATTTTTTATAATAAAAATTAAAAGATATATATTTTTAATTATTAAAACTTATTAGCTATAAACTAAACTTTTTTAAACAAAATTTCTAATATAACTATTTATAAAAGTTATAAAATATATTTAAATATATAATTTGATAAATTAAAATTAAATATATTAAATATTATAAAATGTAGTAAAAATATTATATTTATTATAACTTATATAAATAATATATATTTATTAATTAGCTAATTTTATTTATAACTTTATTTTTAATTATTTATAATATTTATTATTATTTTTAATATATATAGTTTTACTTTATCTTTAAATTATTTTTAATTTTATTAAATTTTAATTCTATTTAATTATATTATAACTTTAAAAAATACTATTTTTATTTTTATTTATTTATTAAAATACTTTACTTTTTTTTAAAAGTTTAAAGCTTTTAGTATATTTTAACTAAAAGTATTTTTAAATTTAATTTAATTTTTACTAATTTTTATTTTTTGCATTATTTTTATAAAATATACTCATTAGTTTTTAAACTTACTAAAAATAGCTTTTCAAAATTTAAATAGTATTTAAAAGTTAATTTATTTTTATAGTTATTAAATAATTAAAAATATATTATTTTTAAAATTTTAAAAAATTCTAAAGTAAAGTTTATAGCTAAAATTTTTCTTTTATTAAATAAAGAAATAGTTTTATTATTAAATACAAACTTTTAAAAGTATTAAATAATAACTTATAGCTTTAGATTATATATTATATTATAATTTTTTATTATTAAATATAATATTTTTTTAAAACTAAATATAAAAAAATCTTAATTAATTATTAAAAAAAAGTAAAAAAATATAAAA
>JAWQFY010000385.1:0-33694 GCA_037055185.1 Capillidium rhysosporum | reverse complement strand
TATATTTAATTTAAACTTTAATAAAATTTTAAATTTTTTAAATATATTTTAAAAACTATTATTTTTATTTATTTATTAAAAAATATACAAAAAAGTTATATAATATTATTTATAGTATTTTATAGCATTTTATTATTTTTATATTAATATATTAAACTTTAAAATAGTTTTAAATAAATAACTATTAATAAATTTTTAAGTTAAATTATTTATAATTATATATTTTATTATTTTAACTTAATATTTTTAAGTATTAAAAAATACTTTTTACATTATTAGTATAATTTATATAATATAATATAAATTAATACTACTATTTCATAGCAAAATTTAAGATTAATTACCTTTTAACCTTTTTTTAGCATTATTTTTTATACTAAATAAATAAGTAAATAATAGTAATATATAACTATTAAAAAAATTTTATAATAAAAGTAAAAGCTTTATATAATTTATAAAAAAATTTAAAGCTTAAAAATTATTTATAAACTTAAATATATATATATATTTAGTTTAAATAATAATAGTTTTTTTGCTAATTATAATCTAATTGCTTTTTTAATACTAATTTAAAACTATATACTAAAATTTTTATAAATTATTTAAAATATTTGATATATTTTTTTAATATAATTTTATTAAAAGCTATAATATTTTTTTATTCTTTATACTATATATATTTTCTTTTTATATTTAGTTATTTTATTTTTATTACTAAAAAATTCTTAATTATTTTAATTATTTTTAATAAGTATAATATTATAAAATAAGCTATAAATTTATTATTAAAGTTTTTTAAATATATAATAATAATATACTACTAATTATAATATAATTTTAGTAAAATAAAAAGAATATAATTATTATATACTATAATTTATTAAATTTACTTTAATTTATAATACTTTTATAATTTTTTTATTAGTAAAGTTATTTTTAAATATAAAAATAAAAAGTTAAAATTTTAAAAGTTTTTTAATTAACTAATATTTATTATATTAAATTAATATATATTTATTTTTAAATAAAATTAATAAACTTTATAATTTAATAAGTTAATATATTATTAAGTTAATAAATATTAAATAATAATAAAGTAAAAAGTTTTTTTTAATATATTATATTTTAAAAATTTTAAGCTAAAATAATATACTAAATAATAATTAAATTTAAATAATTTAACAACTTTTTTTTTATAAATAAACTTTAAAAATATTAAAAGTTTAACTTTTACTTTATTTAATTAGCTAGCTTTTTTTTAAACTTATTTATTTTAATTTTTATTAAAATAATAGTTTATATATTTATAAACTTTTAGTTTTATTAGCTATTTAAATTTTTATTTAATAAAATTAATAATTAAATTTAATTATAAAATAATTAAAATAATTGCATTTTCTTTCAATTAAATAAATAATTGTTTAAAAAAAAAGTTTTAATAACTCTTTATTTAAATTTTTTTTATTTTTAAAAAATTAATTTATATTATAATTTATTTAATACTCTTTAAAACATTATTATTTTAAAGCTTAAGCTCTAACAGCTACTAATTTTTAAATATAGTTAATCTTTTAAAAAGTTTTACTTAAAGATTTAAATAGTATAATATTTAATTTATATAACAAATAAAATATAAATTATTTATAATATATTGATTTAAACTAATAGATTATTATTATTTTAATATAGTAGATTACTTATAATTTAAATTACTATTCTTTTTAAGCCTAGATTTTTTTAACTATTAAATTTTTTATTATTTATAACATTTTATACTAAAAGTGCTAAATTTTATAATTTGTACTAAATTTATTATACATATTAATATAATAGAATAAAATATTTTATTTACTTAATGACTTTATAAGTAATGTATTTTATTATTATTATTCTACCTTTTCTAGTAATAATATTTTTAGCTTGCACTATCTAAGTTAATATACTTTAAGTAAATATTTTGATAATTGTAGTAAAATGTAAAAATTTTAGATTTTATATTTAAGGGGCTATTTTACTCCATTAAAAAGTTTATTTGCTATAGTATTATATAATAGCCTATTAAATATAGCTAAATGTATAATATTAGATCAAATAGTTAAAATACTTTCTAACTAATGAAAATTTAGCTTTTTAAACTCCATTTTAGATTAACAAAATTTATAGTAAAAATACTGACTATTAATAGAAAGTCAATATATGTCTATTATTTTGTTAATAAATAACTTGATTTAAAATAAGTTACATCCAAAAGTAAAAGAGAAGAATCACAAAAGTATAATGTGTTTTAAATAATATAAATATAACTAGAAGAATTATATAACTTAAAACTAGAAATATAAGCAAGAAACAATAATGTATATAATATAACTTTAATAAATACAATTTATTCGTAAGTACTTAAGCTTGTTCACCTTCCTTGTTGAAAACAAAGGTAAGACCACAACGTCCACAGTACTGACGATCGTGATGCCAAGCCATGAATACACCTTAAATAATATTAGACGGAGATACAAAAACATAAAGCTTACCAGCACCACAATCTTGACTAGGGCATTCACGTCTGAGACGAGTGATCTTGCCATCATCATCAACCTTGTAGAATTTAAGGACGGGAAGCTTAACCTTCTTTTTGACATGCTTAATCTTCTTGGGGGTGGTGTAACTAAATTAAAATGATTAATTTTAAGCTTAAACAAATACAAAGTGGACTTAGAGCTGGGAAACCCAAGCTTCGAAGTTGCAGCATCAGAAGCAATATTAAAAATGTTCAATAACTTAACCTCCAAGTCGAGCTACCCAGAACTAGTACACTTTGCGGTGAGGTGAGATTCCTAAAAAGAGGAATGAAGTGGTTTAACTTACTTCTTCTTCTTTCTCTTCTTACCACCACCACACAAGTTAACAGTTTGGTAGATAATTCCTTGTTCAAGGATGTTGTAGTGCTCTAAAGTCTTGGAATCATCTAAGAGACGGTTGTTTAAGATCAAGTTCTGGCTGGAACCAACGTTAATCTTCTGGTTAAGTAAAGATTTGACTCCAGCGATAGTGGTGCTAGGAGCAACATTCAAAGAGTGTTCGCCGAAGGACAGCGATTTTACGATAATCTGCATCTTTGTTTGGGATTAGTTGAGTGTTAATATTAAATCGAATACCTTTATAAACGGATTAGAAAAAGAATTTTTTTTTTAGATTTTTAGTAAAATTTTTAAAATAAAATTATTTCGGTTCATTACCTTCCTATTACTTGATTTGGCTGATAGTTAAATTTTTTTTAAAATACATGGGCAAATTTTTTAACTTAAAATTGGCGCTTGTAATTGGAGTAAAAGCTAGATAAATAAATCATTTAACTTATATACTAACTACCTTAAAGAAGCTATAGACAAATATTTCGTATTTCTAGCTATAAATAAGTATTTATATAAATCGGTTCTGGTCCAATCCAAATTCAAACGTCTAGGAACGCGGTATAAAAATTGAACCACAAATTTTCCCAGTAAAATAAAACTGTAATTTTGAACAAAATTCCAATAAGAATCGATGTCATCTTATAAAAGCAAGATAATAGCTTAATATTAAAGTTGGCTTACTAACTCTAACACTGAATTGATTTTAACAAACGTATACAATAATTATTGTTGACATCACCTAACATAATCATTTAATTAAATAATTTATAGATATGAATTTGTTTAATATATATGTTTATTGATAGTTTGTTGCTACAATTAAAATAATAGCCATAAAACTAAAAATATAATATGTTGACACTACCCATTCACTTTGTAATCAGGGTGAGTATAAACAAGTGCATTAGGTTTGATAGTCAACTTTTCTTAGCAATGGCTACTGCTGGTTAAACATAGATGTCAGATCCACCATTTTTCTTACTATTTTGCATGTTTTAATAAATTTTCTTATAACAGGGTAGTTTTTTTTGTTCCTCCCAATAATCCCACTGTCAACTTTTGTTCTGACCCCTGCTACAGTTTCTTGTAGTTATAATCTTGTTTTTTTAATATTTTTTTATTGTATTAAAATTTGTTCTGTTTTTCTATACATTTAGATATAAGTTTTTTATTTTTATTAGTTTTAATATAAATTACTATTGTTTAAATTTCTACTCAAATCTTAAAGATAATAGTAAAAATATATACTAAAAACTATAAAAAGATAATCTAATTAGTTTATTATAATAATACTCAAACTATAAATATAAACTCATTTTAAAATATTTAATTTTATATACAAATTTAATAAAATTCAAAAGTAGCTAGTTTTAAAAAATAAAAACAAAAGTAAAACTAATAAAATCAGCTAAAAAAATTAAATTTTAGCTATATATATAAATAAAGTACTAAAATGTAACATTATGCTCTATTTTAATAAAATTTTATATTAGAAATAATAACTTTAAAAAAATTAAAAAGTATAATTTTATTATATAAAAAACTACTTTAAATATTAAAAATAATAAAACTTTAATTTAGCCTATTTTATATAATTAAGTATAATAAACTTAAATATTTTTATCTTATTTAGTAAAATAAAATATAAACTTATATATATTTTTCTTTTTATAAACTTTAGTTAAAAATAGTATAATTAAGTTATAATATTATTATTTAATAAAGTTATTTAAAATATATTTTATCTACTTAAATAGTATATTATATTAAATAATATATATATAAGGTTTTTTTTAGTTACTTTAAATATATTTTAGTAAAATATTTTTTTATTTAATAATTAGTTAGTAAACATTAATATAGATTATATTTATTTATTATTTACTAAATTAAAACTTTATTATAAAATTATTATTATTATTAGCTTTTTTAAACTTCTATTTAAATATATATATATATATTTTAATAATTTTTTAATTACTTTTTTTAATTAAATTTACTAATTAAATTATATATATTATTATTATTTTAATTTTCTAATTTATTTAAAATTTAATATATATTTAATATTAGGTAAATTTTTATTATAACTTATATATTTTATAAATTTTATTTTATTTTTACTATTTTTTTAATTAGTTTTTCTTATATTTAGTCTTTTTTAGCTTTTATTTATTTATTAAGTAAATTTAATTAATTAATTATAAATTTTATACTTTGTTTTCTAATTTATTATTTAATTTAAAATTTTTATAGCATTTTATTTATAGTTTTTAAGTAATTATTATTTTTTATTTTTTATTTTTATTAAATTTATACTATAAATATTAATTAAATTTTAAATAAAACATTTATTATTTTTATTACTATACTTTTTATATAGTTTTTATTATCTTTAATATTTTAAATATTAAAACTAACACTATTTAAATAAAGAAAAGTTTAACTTATATAATATTTATTAAAAATATATATATACTTTTTTAAATAAAATTATAAAATTAATTATTTAGCTAATTATAATATTTATTAGACTAGTAGTTTTGAAATTAATATTAAAATATTTATATTAAATTTATAAAAAGTTATATTTAATATTAATTTTTATTTAAACTTACTTAAAAATAACTATTATAAAATTTTTATAACTTTTTTTAAAGTATCAGTTTATTTTAAAGTATACTATATTATTTAAAAATATAATTACTTTTATATATTTAGTTTAAATTAGTAAAAATATTAAAATTATATATTAAAAATACTATATTAATATATAAATTAGCTAATAGATTATATTATTTTTTTAAAATTAGCTATTTAAAAATTAATAAAAAAGTATAAATAACTTTAAAATAATTAAATAATTAAAAATTATTAAAAATTTATAATATTATACTTTTTATTTAAGCTTTTTTAAAAGAATAGCTTTTTTATAAATTTAAAAAAATTAGTTAAATTAATATATATAGATAAAATAATATAAAAAAATTTAAAAAATAAAAAATTAGTTTAAATTAAGCTTATTATATTAAAAATAGCTAAAGTTTTTTACTATTATAAATTAATTTATTTAAAATTTAGTTGAAAAATAATAATTCATAAAAATGCAAATATATATATTTATAATTAAAACTATTTTTATTATTAAATAAACTTTTTTTAATTTTTTATTTTATAAAAAAAAAGTTTAATTTAGTAGTTAATAAAAATATAAATAATAAAATTTAAAAATTAATATACTATTTAAGTAAATTTTTAAAGTTTTATATAATTTTTTATTTTTACTTTATATTATTATTATTAAAAACATTACTACTTTTTAAATATTTTTAAACTTTAATCCTATATTAATAGTATTTTTAAATAAATTTTTATATTATAAAAATCTGAATTAAATTTAAAAAATTGCTATAAAATAAAATATTAGTATATAAAAATATAATAATAAAGTAAAAAAAGTAAATATATATATATATTTAAAATTATAGCTAACTATTTTTAGTATTTTTTAAAAATTAAACTTATTTTTTAGTTTTAATTTAAAGTAAATATTTATAATTTAGTTATTTTTTAAGCTAGTATACTAATTATTAAATTTAATTAAGTTAAAAGTAAAATAAAAAGTAAATATTATATTTATTTAATAATATAAAAGGGATTTAATAAAAAAAGTTAATAATAGTAATTTAATTAAGCTTTAAACTTTTATATAAAATATAAATTTTTACTAATATTAAAACTATTTTTTAATATAGTAGTTTATAATTTTTTTTATAAGTATAAAATTTAAATAATAATTATACTTAATAATTAATTTTATATAAATTTATTAAATACATTTTAGATAATTAACTTATAATATAGCTTTATAGTATAATTAAAACTAAATTTTACTTTTATATTAGTAATTTTAGCTAAAATTATTATAAATAAAAATTAATATATTATAATTACTTTATTTATTAATTTAATAATTTTAATTTAAATATAAAATTTAAATAAAGTAAAATATTTTAAAATATTAATAATTGTATTATTAATAGCTTATAACTTTTATATACTTAAAGATAAATAAAAGCTTTTACAGTTATTATTATAAATTTATACTTAGTTTAAAGGTTTTAATTTAGTAAAAATATTATTAATTAAACCATTTTAATAATAAGCAAATATTAGCTATTAAATATTAATAAATTATAAAGATTTAAAAATATATTATTATAGTTTAAATATAATTATATATAATTAATAATTAAATTATCTTTTATTTAAATAAAGTTTACTTATTTTATTTTACTAGAATTTTAAGCTTTATTAAATAGTATAAATATAGTTTTACTACTTTAAAATATATACTTACTTTATTTTTAATATTTTATAGTAGTAAAAATAAATAAATTAAATATTTATATAATAATAGCAGTAATTATAAATATATTCATTTAATTTTAAGTAAATTTAATACTTAAATAATAATAATAATAGTAATATAAAAATATAAAAATATATATAACTATTATTTAAAAATAATTATATTAAAAATTTAGTAATATAAAGCTAAATTTATTAATTTTTATTAAAAATGCTATTTTTTAAATATTACAATTAATTTATTAAATAAAATTTAATAAAAAAAAGTTAATTTATTACTAGTAGCTCTATTATAAATACTACATATTAGGTTAATCAACTTTGAAAATAATATTTTTTAACTAATTAATTACTTTTAATATGTTTTGTTTATAAATTTTAATTTAGTATTATAAAGTAAACTATTGGATAAAATTATAACTTATAGACTTTAAAATTTAACTAACTTTTTAAATATAAATTAAATGAAAATTTTATTTATTTTTTGTTCCAATTAATAAAATTATAACCTTTTAATATAAAAATACTAATTTATTTGTAATATAGTTACTAGAATTTAATATCAGATCACTTTTTAATAACTTATTCTTTAATACTAATAGTTACAATATCAATAATTGAACTGTATATTTTACTTCTTTAGAAACTACTATTCTAATTTAACGTTGTTTTTAAATAAAAAATATCAAGATAATAACTTATCTATATATTTTATCATAGTTTATATTTTACATTTATTTTAATTGTAATGTAGATTATCTATTATCCTTATAAAATATTTCTAACCTATGATTTATAAAGATGGACATAATTTAAATGCTATCCTTTTTTATAAAATTTATCCCTCTGATGCCCTACTACCAACAATTAAGTATTAATAAAATTTATGTATTACGTTGCTTATTGATAAGCTTCTGTAAAGAAATTAAAAATGAGCCGCTGGTACTTTAAAAAGTTTCTTATTTTAGTTTAGTAATTCAAACTATAAAACCAGGCTACTGATCTCTCACAAAACATCGTTTTAAATTAAAATTAAATCTAAAAGTAAGGGTAAGTCACTTTTAAAAGGGATAACGGTGTTAAGTTTCATTAACTGTCTACTTTTAGTTAGCGATATGTTCGGGGCTTTGTAATCCTTGAGAATAAAATATAGTATTGTTTCTGACAACGCCATCAATCAATTGTATAGCTTATTTTTTAAATTATTATTTATATGTTACCATATTTTTACCAACATCGAATCAAATTGATGTAAAAAAAAGTTGTATAAGGTTTATTAAAATACTTAACATAATGATGTACTTTTATAACATTGATGTAAAATATAAAATATTGTTTCTTATTAAATAAACGTTTTTATTACGTAGTTTTAATGTAGATAGATTAATTTTTTTAAAATTAAATTATACCAAAATCAATTATTTTAAATAAAATTTATATTGAAAATATTTTAAAAAAAGTAGATAAATTATATATATATATATATTAGAGATATCATCTTTAAAAATGATTTAGCTACTAATAAACAAGTTTCTGATGAATATTTTTTAAAAAATTAACAATTTTTTGATGCTAAAGACCTGTTTAAACTTGAAGCTTATTCCCATACAGAAAGCTCCTGAAATGTGAAATAAAATTTAAAGTATATGTTTAAATTCCCTGTTACGTACCTTCGTATTAAAGGATAACAGCACCGTTAGCTAGATAAACTTAGATTTAGTTTAAATCTACTTTTATATATAAAGGAGTGTAAAATATATGGCTTAAATCTATCAAAATTTTTAACATATTAAAGAGGATAATATATTTATTGATTTCCAGTAATAGCAGAACAATAAAAAATTAACTAAATAGAAATTTACATTACAAGTATAAAGTAATAGTTGGGGTGGATTTAAATCCACCGTAAACTTGTTTATAACTATTGTTGCTATAGTTCATCTATAATATTTCAGGGTTATTATCCAAAAAGTAAAGCAAGTGGATTGGATCCTCGTTATTATTCCAACTTTAAAACTATACTTTTGAAAGTAGTTTTATATTTGGTACCGTTTGATTTTTAAAATATTAAAACTATTCTAAAAATAATGAAAATTAAAACTTTATAACTTTAAATGTACTAGCTACTATTTACGTATAGAAGTTATACTATTTTTATATTCGTTCAAACGTTGTGACAAAAAGATCCTAAAATTTTGGTTCCTAATTTATACGTATCCTTAAAAATATAAGTTAATTTGAATCGAATACACTTTAAGCTAGGTACAGTTTGATGCCTATAAACGGTAGTATGTAGTATATTAACTTTATTGAAATGCTAAGTTTAGATCTGTTCTTTCGCTATAGCTAAGCGCTCCAATTTAAAGTACACCCTTAACGTACTACTTTTAAGGTCTTAAATAAACTGTTTGAAACCCTTTTAACCCTTACAACTAATTCAAGGAACTGTACATACGGTAGTAAATAACTTATTCTCCATCTGGTCTTTCCTTCAATCTGTGGCAAAAATTAACTATATAAACGAGCAATCTGCATCTTCGAAAATTTAAACCTTCTCTACTTTTTAGTAATTATTCGAATCTATCGATGGTAAACTAAAATGAATAAAAATATTAAAAATGATCGCTATCAGTCCTCTTTTACAACTTCCAGTACTTTAAATTTAGGCTTAAGCCCGACATCTACAACCGAATGCTTTTCTACCGACAACTTATCTTCCCTAATTACATTACCGCCTCCCAACGTGACTAACTTTAAGTACATCAAAAACACCAACCCCGTTAACAAACCTAAAAGTTATTTCAACTATTACTACAAACTACCACCTATAAGAAAACTCACTATACCAGATGTTGACATAAATTTACCGAGTATCCATAGGCTGATTGGCTCGAAGCCAACCGACCAGCTCCGACACAGAACTCCTTACCAACCTAAATCTACAATCAACGTTAATGAACCGCGTCGGTATCAAAAATCAAGAACCGATCAAAGTTCAAATAAAGGCAATTTAGGTATAATTGTAATAGCGAATAGTATAAACAAACGACCTAGAAGGAAGTACAACGAGATCGATCGTAAGTATACCTGTACCTTCCCTAACTGTGATAAAGCTTACGGTGCTTTAAACCATTTGAATTCGCATATTGTATTCTCTAACCACGGTAGTAAACGCAAAGCTAAAGAATTCCGTTAAAAGTTGCCTATTAAACTTAATAAAGTTTGTTTTTATACTATTTCGAATCTTATTTTAATTTTTAATAAATAAACTGTTTTAAGATCCCCAATTCATTTTCTATCTCGAAAATTTGTTCCTATCAAACTTTAAGGTTCGCCCAGCTTCCACCCTTATGTTATTAGTTAATGAATTTTACCTGCCTAAACAACTCCTTTTATATCCTACCACAACAATATAAAAATAATCTATGGTGGCTTCAATTTTTGATTGAATAACTGTAACTAAATTTTTAACACTCGATGTTACAGGTTGTAACACAATAACACCCAAAGCTAACAATATACCATATTAGCAATTAGTGAGATTAATAGCATATATAAACTAGCATGGTTTATAAATTTTAGGATACATATGCTAATATTAAAAAAATTTAATGTATCTATAATAGAAAAAACAATAACATTATCCATTTATTACATGTAAGTCGCCATATTTTCTTGGCGTCCTATCTCCTGGACAATCTTAAACTTACATCTTAGGTTGGTCAGTCTACCCTAAGGAAAAGACCTGTTTAACAGCGTATGTTAAATAGATATAGAAAAGCTATTAAAGGCCAAAATAAGGCTGTATTAAGCCTTATAAACGCTATAAGCTAAAAACATTAAGTAATTTATACTAAATATATTAAATACACGTATTAATGTGCATTCCTAGCAAAAACGACCATGTTAGCCATAGCTACAATAACGATGCTATCCAGACCTAAACCGATTAACTAAAAACAATATTATAAAACTAAAGGATAGATATTTTATTAGGAACAAAATATAAGTCGTTTATATAAGACTGGGATTAAGGAAGCGATGGAGTATATACATACTCCTCTATGTCAAAAGACAAAGCAATTTAAAAATTATTTTAAGGATATTAAATCACTATGTAAAATTCTTTATTAAAACGATATTTTCAAAATGTCATTCCAAAAAAGAAACTGCTGATAAAACTCTGCTTTAAATCCGGTGGTATACCAGATTTTATTGTTGCTGCCCCTATTCTGTTCTAAACTGCCAAATGATTTATATAATAAAAACATTGATGGTTTACATTACGTACATATTTCACTTATCTATTTTAAATAGGCAATCCAATTCTATTCCTTTATGTTTAAATACAGTATCAGAAAAGAAAGTAGAAACCAGTTATATTAGAAGTGTGTTCATTAAGGTATAAAAAATTAATTTAAAATTATAAATAGTTTGGTTTTTATTTAAAAGTTAATTCTGATTTCCAAAACTGATCAATAATTTTTGAAAGTGGCTTATCTAAAATTTTAAAATTAAACAAGATAAAATATAGCTTATAAAAAAGGCTAAATATATATATAGTGTATAATGTGCTTACTTATCTTTGCAAAGTATATAACTTTTGGTAGATTATAAAATCTGAATTTAGTATATCAAGTTATTTACATTTTTTTTTAAATTAAGAAAGGAAGTTACTTTTAAAAATAAGCTTTTTTTTAGAAAAAATATAACAATATAAGCTTAAATACTAGGAAATTATAAAAATTATTATTATTTTTGTTTTAATAGAAAAAATAATATACTAAAATATCAGATACTGTTATAATTATATACAAATTTAATATATTTTTTTATTAAACTAAAAATTATTATAAAAATACTATTATTATATAAATAAATAAATAAATAATTGTTTAAAAAGTAAATATTTTATTTAGTTTATAATTTTTAATAAAAATTTTAAGTAAAATTAAAAGTTTATTATTTTATAAAAGTATATAAACTACTATACATAAACTTATAGTTATATGTTTTTATAGTATAACTAAAATAATTTAAAGCTAAAAGCTATAAGCAATAATAAGTAGCTATATAATTTTTAGCTACTATTTATTAGTTATATTATATAGTTGTAAAATATATAGCTATAATATAGAATTTTATTTATGTTAAAATTTAAACTATTTGTATTATTATATAAAGTATAATATATATATAAATAATTAGCTACTTTTAAAAGTAGCTAATTTAAAAAAATATAGCTATTAAAATTAGCTAAAAATTAAATATTTACTAGTATATTTTTATATATTTATAAATTATAACTTTTTAATAATATTTATAATACTTTTAAAATTAATACTTACTACTATATAATAAATTTAAAATTAAAAAATTTAATATAAATATAAATAATAATTTATATTAAAATTATTTTTTTAGATTAATTTCTATTTATATATATATTTTTTTAATTTTATACCTAATATACTAATTTAAATATAAATTTTAGATTAGAATTATAATTTTTAAAAAGGCTAATATTTTAATAAATTTAAAAAAATATTGAAAATAACTATTATTAAATTTAAACTTAAAAAAAAACATTTATTTATTTTACCTTTGCTAATTTTTGTTATTATACTTTTACTTTTAAAAACATTTTAAAAATTTAATTAGTTTTTAAAATATATTATTAATATAAATAAAAAAATTTTAAAATATATTACTAATATAAATAAAAAATTTAAAAATATATTACTAATATAAATAAAAAAATTTAAAAATAATTAAAAAGTCTAAAGTGTTTTTTAAAAGCACAAAATGATAAAAAAATAAAAAAACTATAAGAAAATATTTAAAAAAATATATCTAAAAGTTATTTTATTTTTTTTAATTTTACTTTTAATATTTTAATATATATTAAAGTTATTACTAATTATTATAATATAAAAGAAGTTTAAGTAATTATTTTAAGTACTTTAAAAATTTATAAATAGTTTTATACTTTTTTACAAATTTATATATTTTATATCTTCCTATTAAAAAAACTTATACTATATTAGCAAAAACTTTTATTTTATTAAAAATAATAAATTTAAATTAAACTAATTATTTTTTTAAAACTTCTTTATATAAAATATTTTAAATAGTTACTTTTATTAAACTTTTTATTTTTTAATTAAGTATTTTTAATAACTTTTAGCTTTTTGAAAATATTTTCTATTAAAAAAAATTAGATAAAAATTTTAGCATTATAATTTTAACATTTTTATATTTAATTTATTAAAATTATTCTTAATAGTATAATATTTTATTAAAAATAATTTTATTTATTTTATAAATTAATTTAAATAATAAAAATAAAATTTTAAGTTAATTATTATATTATTAATAAAAAAATTATTTTATTAAATATTAAATAATTAAGTAGTATTAACAACTTTATAATAGATTTAACTAAAAAATCTATAAAGTTTTTATAATAATATTAAAATATTTTATATTAATAAATAGTTATTTTTAGTTTTATAATATATAAGCTTTTTTAAATATATTACTATTCTTTTTAAATTTTTATACTAAGTAGTATTTTATATTTTATAGTATTATAATATTAATTTATTAATTAAATATTTTAATTAAAATTAAAATAGTTAATATAATAAAAAATAATGAAATATTTATATTTACTTTTTTAATTATAATATCTTTTTAGCTACTTTAAAAGTTTATTTTATTTAACTTTTAAAAAAAAATCTCTTATTATTAATCAGTTAATTAGTAATTTTAAAATTATTTTAATTTATTATAAATTAGATCTTACTTTTAAAATAAAATTTAAAATTTAAACTTAAAATACTTTATTATTTAGAAATTTAATAAATTACTAACTTTATAATTATTTTTATTATTTTACTTTATTTTTTTAAACTTATTTTATTATTATTACTTTTTTCTCTAATTTTATATAATAAAACTATTTAGATTTTATTTAAATAACTTTATATAATAAATTTTAAACACTTAAATAAATTTTCAAATAAAGATATATTTTTTATTCTATTATTTTTACTTAAATTTATAAGTTTATAGTTTTTAAAAATAAGTTTAATATTACTGCTACTACTATTAAAAAAACTTTACTACTAAATTAAACTTTAAATTATAATAACTAATATTTTAAAAGTTTTAAAATATTTAAAATCAGTTATATAACTACTGCTATTATTAAAATAGTAAAATATTTTTATATCTTTTATTATTTAGTTTTATTTTATTTCTATTATTCTATTTTATTAAAAATATTAAAACTATTTAAAATTATAACTATTTTTACTTTTTCTTATAAATTTTATATATTAAATTTAGTTATTTTACTGCCTTTAAATAGTTTACTATCTTTATAGCTATTACTATTTATAATTTTAATTATATATATAATAATATTAATTTTGCTATTAAGCTACTACTAATTTTACTAAACTATATTACTTATTAAATCTTTTTATTTATTATTTTAATAATTAATAATGATACCAAACTTACTCTACTACTACCTATTAATTTATTTATATAAATACTTATATTTATAGCTACTGCTACTTTATAATATTTTATATATATAATATAAAGCTTACTATTAATATTATACTAAAGACTAAATATAATATAAATATAAAATTAAATAAAATTATTATTTTTAAATTTAGATATATACTAATTAATAAAATAAAAGCATTATTAAATTATTTAATTATAAGAAAGAGGAAATATATCTCTTTTTTTCAACTAATTTTGATTTTTTTAAGTTAATTTTATATATATTTTATCTTTAAATAAAAAAATTTTAAACTTTTAATATATAGCTAAATTAAAATTTTATAAAAGACATTTAACCTAGCTATATAAATAATAGATATATATTGCTTTATTTAATTTTATTTAGAATTAATATAACTATATTTAGCTTATAAGTTAAAGTAATTTAGAATTAAAAAATGTAACATTTTTTTTAAGCTTCATTATATTTAAAATTAAATATTAGTAGCAAGAATCAAAAGATAACATATAAAACCATTATTTATTTAAAAACTGCAGCTAAGAATTGTATTTATTAAATTTTTTAATTTATACATTAGGTTCATATTGAAATAGAATTATTCAAATTAGTGCATAACAGGCACTAGGCAGGAAATTTTAAATATTTAGTGCTAGTAAATAAGTTTTAAGCAAACTAAAAATATCCAATTAAATAGCAAATGATATTTATTTAGTTAAATGAATGAATCAAAGCTAGTTTTATATAAGGAAGTTAGCATTATCACAACACATCTCTACAAATTTTAATAAAATGAGTTATCAGCTTAAAGATCTATTGAACGATATCGAAACCTTCAATACAGCTAATTCTATATTTCCAAAAGGTTACCCTTTTTATTACTATTAAGTTTCATATTTATTAAATCTTCTATTTCTTTAGATTTTGTAGATGAAGACCTTATTAAATTAACATCTGTGGAATTACCTGATTTAAAACAAGATCTATCAGAGTTAAATGAATTAGTACAGATATGTGCTAACATTGAATGTTAAATGGTTATTTTTTTAAGTTTGTAAATTTATATCGCTTTATTGTTTTTTGCACCAACAAGAATTGTTGGAATCTAAAATAAATTTTAATTTTAAAATATGATGCTTGGTAAAATTAGCTTTATTATCGGTGATTTTTGTCTAATTGTTAATTGTTAATTTTAATATCTGTAATTTAGTTTGTTTAGTTAGAAAATCTAGGTTTTATAACTACATGGTAGTTAATTATGTAGATAAAGATATACTAAAGAGTCGATAGTAGGATTTTAAATTTTCTTTAGTATCTCAACTATTTTATTTTATAACTGTGATAAAGAATTAACACTACTTTATTATAAAATTATAAATTTTATTAAAAAATGAATTAAGTTATTTTTCAAATTTTGTCTTAGTCATAAAGTAGATAGAGGAATCAAACTTTAACTAATGTATACTATTATGTAAGTCTAAATTTAAAAACTCCCATTAGATTTGTTTTTTAATTTACTGTCAACTAAAATATTAAATAAGTGAGGTTTTATGTTATTACTCAAGTTGATTTAAATTAAAATTTATAAATTGCTTACTATGACAAATTTTAAAGTTTATTAAAAAATTAATAAATCCATTATAATAGTATTAATCTAAAAATTGAATTGATTTTTTTTATTTTAGTTTACTATAAATTATATTTATATAAATTAAAACTATAAAAATAGTGTATTTTATAAAGCTAAAATATAGCTAAAAATCAAACTAGCTTTATTTAATTTAAAAATGAAGCATTTTTAAATAAACTTACTATTAGAAAAAGTAAAAAATAAAATAAAAATCATAATTTTAAATAATTTTTAAAAAACGCTTATAATATATATAACTACAAAAACTAAAAAAGTAGTTGTTATAGTAAAAAAAGGAAAATATTATATTATATTATATTATATATATATTATTAGTCTTTCTTTTTATAAAATTTAGTTATATTTTAAATTAACTTTAATAAGTTAGTTTTTTTAACTTAATTTATTTATTAAAAATATATATAAATAAACTTTATTTTTATTATTATATTATATTTTAAATTTTAGTTTTTAATATGAAAACTTATTTAAATATTATTTAGTATATTAGTTTTACTTTAACTATATTAGCAATTTATATTTATTTATACAATTTTATAATTAACTTTAAAATTCTAATAATTATATTTTAAAGTTATTTTAACTAAAATAAATTAAAATTAAATATATATAGCAGTATTTTTTCTAGATTGCCCTTTTAAAACAGCTTTTTTATTATAACTTTTTATTTTATATTACTTGATTTTCTAAATATTTTATAATAAAATTTTAATCAAAATATAGTATATATATTATTACTATAAACTTTTACTAATTTTTTAAATACTTTTTTTTTAAAAAATGCTAGTGATATAATAAAGGTAAAAAAAAGATAAAAAAAGAATTTTTTTTTTAAATTTTAGTTTTAAATTGATTACTAATTGTTTTTAATACTATTTTTAGTTTAGTTATTATATATTTTATATTATTAAGGATTAATAAATAGCTTATATAGCAACTATCAAATTTTAAAAAGGTATATTTTTATTAAAATTATAATAAAAGATAAAAAAAAATAAAAAAATAAGCTAAATTAATTTTTAATTTTTAATTTATTAAGTTAAAGCTTAGAAATTTTTATTAAAAAAATTATTTTATAAAAAATAGCTATATTATTTTTAATTTTTTTAAAGTATAAAAAAAGAAATATTTTATAATAATACTAAAGATAAAAAAAGTAAATAATTAAATATTGATTTTTGAAAAATATAAAAGTAATTATAATTACATTAAAAATAAATAAATATTAAAATAATATTAAATAGTATATAAATAATATATAAATAATTTCTAATTAAATTTGAAAAACTAATATATTATTTATAAAGTATTTTATAATTTTAAAATTAAGTTTATAATAAAAAGCTATATTATATTAAAAAACAAAATAAAATAAAATTTAAAATATATGCTTAAAATATTGGTAAGAGAAAATAACTTTATAAACTAAGGTAAATTTAAATAATAGTATAGATAATAAGTATTTTTATAGCTCTAAAAAGTATAAGTTATAATTATATACCAATAAAAATAGATAATTAAATAAAAGGTATATAAAATATAAAAAAATTAAGTAAAGTATATTTAAAAATAAGTATAAATAGTAATTTAGCAGCTGCTAAGTTATAATAAACTTTATAACTTTAAAGTATACTGTTATACTTTAACATTGATTTTAACAATTAAAGTAAAATTTGAATCATAGCTTTAGTAAGCTTAATTTTAAAAAATGTGAGTTTAAAGTTTATTGGATTGAATTTACAATCATTTAATTGATTGTATTAAAATAAGCTGGTTCCAATTTCCAAACAATTATAATTTGTACTTTAGGTATGCTAGAGAGTTAAAATTTCTACTGAAACTTTCAATCAATATAATCTAAGAGCTTGTTGAATTATAAGCTTTTAAGTTATAATTAATACAGATATAAGGCCAAAATAAGAAACTGGTAATCAAATTACTACCTGAGCAACTAATTAAGAGTTAAATATTGATATATTATTTATTCTTATAAGACGTTCGATAGATAAAATGAACAATAATAAATGGCATCTAGCCTTTATAGCTTTAACAAAACTATAACATATAATTTACTTGATCATTAAAGGTTTAAGGAGGTAGAGGTGATTAGAAACTTTAGCTTGAAACTTACCAAAGATCTGTTCGAATTGTATAGAAGAAGCATCGACTTGTGGGTCGAACCAAAATTGATCAAACTCGCAGAATAACCAGCCTAAAAATATTAGAAAATAGTATAAACGGTGCTTTACAATAAACTTCGTGGTAACAGTTAATTTCTGAATCGGTAGTGTAAAGGTAATACTGTAGTTGACGTGTAGTAAGTAGGTGGATACAGAAGTTGGTAAGGTGAAGGCCTATTATTGAAAATCCGTACCTAAATTTGAAGTTATAAAAATTGAATATATACAAGGGGTAATCTACCAGCGAGTAGGGTGGTCGTTAGCTCTAGCTAATAAAACTCTAGCTAATTCGGGATAAGTTTGTGAAAAGTATAATAGATCTTCTAACCCTAACAACCCTAAATCAAAAAATAAATTAAACCGTTCTAAAAGAAACCATACATACCTACACCTCTGAAATCGGTAGCCGGATCGACACCTTGAAAACCTAAATCTTTCCACATTTTACTTTTACGTTCGGTTAACTCAACTTCAGGATTTAAAGCTTTCCATAACTAGTAAAATTAAAAGTTTAATTAAAATAAACTTTTTACCTCTTTAAGCTTAGATTCATGACTTTTAACATTCCAATCTATCGAAGTAGCTCTTTTTTCTTCTAATTCTGACCTTAATTTTCTAGTTTTAACAATTTTAATTAACCCTACTTTTAAAAAATCTTGTAAATCTTCATCTAATTGTAAAGTTTGTTTTTTAAGTAGAATGTCTTCGAACAAACCGTCGACGTCGATAAGTTCCCTATCGATTTTTGTCATCAAAGATTTAATTTGTACACTATTAGTTAAATAGATTTCTAAAACTAATATAGTTATTGGACTTAATTTTTTGTTGGTATTGTTCAACGGTGAAGATTCATCTAAAGTGTCATTTTTACGGTATGGTGCTAATATTCTGTCCAACTGATGAGTACCAAATATTAACCGTACTAAATATTTTAAACTACGGAATAGGAATTCCAATATTGGATTGGCGTATATCTTCGTTAATAAAAAATATTCATAATTTGGTGGTAGTATATTGTCCAACTCTTGTAACACGGAATCCAACAAACTGCTCAAACTAAACATCTCTTTTCTTTACTTAATCTTTTTAGCTGGAAACTTGATTCCCAGTCCCAATTTTTACTTGTCCAAAATATGATCGACATTCTAATTTGTTACACTTATAAAAAGCTTACTTAAATTATTGGTTGAAATAAAGATAACTATTAAAAGTTAAAATTTACCTGTACTAAACTCACATGCTCTTAAGAAAACAACTAAAAAAAAGTTATTTAAAAAAGCTAATTTTACTTTATAAATTAAGAAATAAGAAATTTACTAATATCTAGTTTAGATCGGTACTTTTGATTTACTTTGTAGTCGTAGTTTTATATTTAAAATAAACAACAAGTACATTTTAGTTTGACAGAAACTTTAATACAATTATGATTCCAATATATTATAGAGATATCTATATTTCGAGTACAGCTGACAAGAAGAGTTTATCAGTTTAAGTAATATTTTTAAATTATTTAAATGTGAATAAGAAAAATGATTTTTAAAAGATTTAATAATTACTTAACTAAAATAGTTATTTTTCTCGATTATGCTTTAAGGACTACTTTAGCTTGCAAACAAAAATTCTCTTTGCAAATTAACGCTTTGACTTGAAAAAGTTGTTACTGACTATATAAAAGTATAGCTGATGTAAAACTGAATCAAAATCAATTAGCTCCGACAAATTTTTAACTGAGCTGGATGTTTATAACAATTCTAAAGAAATTGAAATTTCTTTAAGCAAACCAGTATAAATAAATAATTTAAACAATATCAAAGTGCTGCTTTTCAATGAATAAAAAAGAGTAAAGTTGACAATAATAGTAAATTTGCTTTTGAGTTCAACTTGATAATCAAAGTATACTTCAAAGGTTCAAACTAAGTAGTTATAGGATAATATATCAACTCTATTAACATCGATTGATTATTTATTTTCAAATGCAACGATATATCTTATCTATATAAATATACATGCTCTACATTTTGACTTCTTTATCATGTCAATATCAATTTTACATAATGTTACTGAAGCTAGTGTATTTTTAATTAAAGATCCACGGTCCGACTTTAACGGATATTTTATAAACAATTTATACAGGTCTAGAGTCAGATGTTTGGTATTTGAAACTCACTTAGATCAACGATTCCAATTTGAAATAAAATTGTCTAAGCTCTAATCTTTAAATGTTGATGAACACAATTTATTGAATCCTTACAAGCTAATTCTGATAACACACATCAAAAATTCACCTTAAAATCATGCCTCCAACAAGTATCTACCTCAATTACCGATTTACTTGAATCCTTTGTTCACCTTCAAAAATTGAAAATCATTGACTTCATGAGAACTCAACTTTTACATTTCGATCCCAAGTTTCAGCTTAACAAACTTAAATTAAATAACTTCTTTGGCTTTATTAAACATTTAATAGATTTCATTCAATCTCAAGTTCCTTATTGCAGGTTAACTTTTAAATTCATACAAAACGATTTCAAAATGCTTTTCGAAGATTCTAATCTCAATGCACTAATAACTGAAATTTTAAACATAACTGATTTAGCTTCATTTCCTTTATTTAACATTTCAGATCAATTATAATAATGTATTGTAAATGATAATCTAAACCTTATAGGAACTGTTAGAGTTAACTATTATAAAACTCAAGTTACTATTATATTCTTATAAACTACTCTACCTGATTTAAATTATATATATTCTTAAAAATAGCTTATCAACTTAACTTGTCAGTTATACTATATATTTAAGTAAAGTAAACTATATTTTGAATTGGATAATCTTTATAAAATTTTAATAGAACATTTATAAAATGTTAAAATAATACTAGTTCTGTTTGATAGTACTGTTCCATTTTCTTATTTCCATAAAATTAAAATTAAAAATACAAATCAAGAAATTAAATTTTAAAAAAGTTGGTACAAAATTAAGCAGTTATTACTTTTTAGTTTAGTATTTGTTAAGATATAATTAAAGCTAAAAAAATTGATCTTTCTAACTATACTTTATAATACTAGTATTCTTCCTTAATTAAATACTTACTTTTTAATATTTTTGTATATATTTTTCAATCTTATTATAGTAGCAGTTATATATTTATGTAAATTTATAACTGCTTTTTATTTACATTATATAAAATAAGAGTAAATAAACAAAAACTGGAAAAATAATGTTAAATTCTTTTACTAATCATTTTTCAAATAGTTAGAAATAAGCTAATATGCCTTTTCTAAATAGTGAGAATAATGTAACAGATTTAAATTTAAAAAATATATTAAGAGGTAGGTATTTTAAAAATTACATACTTTTTTTTTAAATATAAAGCTTCTAAAGCTAGATAGAAAAATAAAGATAATAAGTTAAAAACTAAGATTAAAATTTTTTAAATAAAAATAAAAATAAAAATTTTAATGCAAGCTATATTAAAAACAAAACTAAAATAGGATTACTAACTAAAAAACTTTTACTAAAATAGATAAAAAGATAAAATATTTAAAGTACTGTTAATAAATATATAGCTAATTTTTAACTTTTAATTAGACTAAAAGCATTTAATAATTAGTATATTAATAAAGTAAATGATTAGTATTAGTAATTATTTATAAATAAGCTTAGTATTATAATAATTTAAAATATATTACTATTTAATTTATAATATTTTTCTATATATATTAACTAAATATTAATAAATATAATTTTTTAATTTTTAGGATTAATTTTTATAAATTTTAAATTAAAGTTTTTAACTAGTTTTTATACATTTATAAATTATTATATTAGTATTTAATTATAACTTCTTATAAGCTATAAATATAAATATACTTATAAAAATAAGTATATTTATAATATTAAATGTAATTTTTTTTTAAATAAGTTATTATAAACTAATAATAAAAAACATTAATATACTATATTTTTATTATATTAATAAACTTAAAGATATTCATTAATTTTAAATAATATATATAAATAATAACTGATTTTATAAATAAAATAAATAGTTTATTTTAAATACTTTTATATATATAAAAAATTTTCATTATTAAATATTAAAGATATATAACAATAAAAAGAAAAAATATTATATTTTAAAATTAATAAATTAAATAACTTTTAGTAAATAATATTTTTTAGCAATTTTTTAATAAAATTTATCTTTTTATTTTAGTAAATAAGTATAATTTTATATATAATTTTGATTTTCTAGTTAGCAAAAACCTAAAATAAAGTAAATAAGTTTAATATATAATAGTTATAAAAATAACTATAGTAAATAAAGTTTTAATATACTAATTTTATAATACAGTTTTAAATAAAATATTTAAATATTTAATTTTAATTTTAAAAATTATTACTATAAATTAAATTATATGCAAAAAGTACTAATATTAATTAATACTAATTAAACTTTAAAACTAATTAGTAAAATTTAATTTAAAATAAGTTATTAAATCTAATATTTAAATAAAGTAATTTTTTTAATTAAAAAGTAATAAAAATAATTTAATTTTTAAAAAAAGCTATTTAATAAGCTATATTAAATATATATATAACACTACTTTTAATTAATAGCTTTTTTAAAAGTTAATAAAAAGCTATATTTAAATATAAGGAAAAAATTTAAAAAATATACTAAAAACTAATATAAAGAGAAAAAATAAATAAATAATAATAAAAGCTTTTATTAAAAATAGATATAAAATTTTTAAACAATTTAAAAACAAATTACTATATTTAGTTATTTATATCTAAAACTTATAATAATTAACTGCTAATATTAATTAATATTTATAAAAATAGATTAAAAAAAACATTATTAAATTAAGCTACTGTATATAATATTAGTGTAATTTTATTTAAATTACAAAAATTAGTATTAAAATTATAAAAAATGTAGATAGTTTATTTATAAAAATATTATATACTTAAATGTATTTAATTTAATATTTACTAATTTATATATATATACTTTTTTAAATAATATATAACAATATATATTTTTTATATAATAAATTAATATAGTGAAACAGTAAGAAAATGTAAATTAAATTCAAATATATATATAACTTATTTATTTAAAATGATTTTTTAATAATTAGTAAATCTTTATTTATATAAATGTATATATACTAGTATGTTGTTTTAAAATTAAGATGTAGTAATAGTTATTAAAATTAATAAGGTAAATAAAAGGTTTTATCTTGTTGAAAATTTACAAATATTAAAATTTGAATTATTATAAAGTAAATTTTTTTGAGAATTTAAAGGTTTAAAAAAAAATTTAATGTTTTAAAAAAGTTATTAATAAAACCAATATTAGATTTCAGAGTAATTCTGTCATACATTTAAAGAACAAATTTAAAAACAAAATTTTTATCAGCTTATAGGAAGGTACTGTTAATATATTTATTTTAATATTTTAAAAATTTTAAATATATACCTTTAACTAATAAATAGAAACTATTAATAAAAGATGTTAAAAAATAAGATTAGAAATAATTTTTCGATTGTATAATTATATTTTATAGTACAAGTTGAAGCTTTTAATAAGTTTTTAGATGAAAATCAAGGTTAGGTTACAAATAGTATATATATAGCTACAATTAAATAAAAATTAAGTGATTTTTACTAAGTTTATATTAAATTTGTTAACATTTCATTAATATTTCCTATAATTTTAAAACATTAGTTTTATATATTATTTTATAACGTAGATATAAGCAAAAAAATATTAACGGCTTAAAACTTTTGTTACGTTTAAACATTTAAAATGAAGCTTAAGAATAAAAGCAAAATTTTAGTATACTAACTAATAAATAAATAGCTACTACAGCATTATATAGTAAATTATAGCAATGTACCTTTTTAGTATAAGTAATTAATTAAAACTTAAAAGGAAATGATATTTTTAATACTTAATTTAATACGCATATTTATATGACTCATTAATAGGCAAATCATATAAATTTCTTTTTACTGCCAGTATCAGACCGACATCCATCAAGATTAACGAACCCTAAATTTTAATAGGTCTACTATTCTGTGTTTAACTTAACTTATATTCAAATCGAACTTATCTTCCGATTCTCCCTCAAAGAATGGACTTGATCTAATCAAACTATCACCATCCCCGGTTCCTATCATCCCCATACTATTGTAACCTTCCAATCCCAACCCCATATCTAAGCTAAAACTCAAATCGTTATCTTCGAACGGATCGATACAGTTTGGATCGATAGTTAATGCTGATATATCCTGTAACTTATCGTGAAACTCCGGTTCGTAATGTAGTATATCGAAATGTAGTTTTGTCGGTGATGCTACGTAATATGAACGTTTCTTCAAATCTTTAGGCTTTAAGAATTTATTATTGTTTGGGTTGTCAGATGGAACCGCAAAGTTAGAATTTTGAATTGATAACGGTTTCGGTGTTGAGGCTTGTGGTGGCGTTTTAATAATAGGATTATTCTGTAGGTTTATATATTTGTTTTCAACTTCATATTTATTACCTCTTAATATATCTATATTTGTATCCACGTTCATTATACCACTTACATCTATATTACTACCGTCCCTATTGCTCTCGCTCGTACCGTATAAGTTTTCGTACTTATTTAATTTATATATTAATTTTGGATCTATTTGAATTATTTGCTGGAAAGTTAACTTATCAGTGTTGATTAGTTCTTTGTAATCCTCTTCAGAACAGTTGAAGTTTAACATAGAGAAGGAGGTCGAGGTTCGGTTCGCTCCGTTGCTTTTTTTCTTATTTTTAAAACAACTACTTCGGGTTTTATCTTTACTTTTCTCTTTCGTAGCTGTAACTGTGACATCCTTATAAGGTGCTAAATTACTGCTTCGGTTAACTTTTTCGTTGATCGTTTCGTTGTACTTCAACTTCGATTTCCTCAGTGATCGTTTTGCGACTATTACCAATATTATAGCTACTATTAAACTTATTATCGACCCTACAGCTACTAATAAGTTCACAGACACTCCTTCCTTCTGGAGTGGTTGTGTAGTATCTCTATTTATCAGAGTTACGTTCAGATTCGAAATACAGCTTGTGGTGGGGCAAGTGGTACAATTTCGCACCGATGTAAAACATATTTGGTCAACAGCACATTTGGGGCATAGCAACAGGTCGGTACTACAAGTAACACACCCGTTATTAGTTTTTGAAGGGTTGGTGTTTGTCGTTAAATTTGTAGTCATATAACTATTAGTTTAGTAGAAGTAAAAGAAATTGTTAGCTTGATAATTAGGTATCAATAACTTATTAAAAGTTTTATTAGCTAAGTTTCGATTAAAATATTTGAGTGGGTTGATAATCAAATTTTAATTAATTAGTTTATATAGCTAAAAGTATACCTCATGAAATAAAAGTATAAAAAATGCATGTTTTGAATTGGATGTAAAAAGTGGTTTAAATACTATATATTTTAAACTATTCTATAATATAAATACTATGAATTTAACATCCTATACTTTATAAATGTACTATAAATTCTTATTATATATATATATCTATTATAAGTTGTTAAAATTTTGATAGAATGAAAATTAGCAGCACAATATATATATATATATATATAATATAAAACAATCGAATTTCTTATTTTTGTTAAAAAGTTTAACGAAACGATATTAATAATAACAAATCAACTATTTAAAAACAGTCGATTTAAATTTTAACTGCAAACTTTAAAAAAAAAACCTCAAAATCGTATCAAAATACTTTTAATTGGAAAATGAAAATTTTAAAATTTAAAATATTTAATTTAAAAAGCTAACTTTGGCTTAATTAGGCAAAAGTTATAACATTGAACCACCAAAATCTTACTAATTGAGTTTAAATATTTAAATGGAAATTTCAATTGCTTTTTTCCAATTGGCGATGGAGGGTTTTACTACTATGCATATTTTAATTTCTATGTAAAGTTAGAAGATGGTGAATAAGAATATTTTTTTTAAAAGGTGGTGAAAAATATATTGCAACATTTAAGGTTACCACGAATCATATATTTAGCATTAAATAATATAATGAAGACATGTACTTAAGTTACCTTTATAAATGCAATATATGATCGAAAACTTGAAATTCAACTATTCAATATTGAAAATCAATCCATTTCTTATATATTTTTGAAGCTAAAACTTTGAATTAAAATAGAAACAAATTAGCTTTTCTGTAAAGAAAATAGTATCATCTTTAAAGGAGTACAAAAAACTTGAATATAAAAAACTCAGTTTCCAACTTTACCTTATAGTTGCCTAAATACATTTTCAAAAAATACTATTCAGAACGTTAAATGATTAATAGATCATTTTAAATATGAGTAAATAAGTAGAAATTAATTTTTAAACTTTATTTTTTGTAAGCAAGGTTTATTAGAAAATGAAAATAAACTTATGCAGGTTATGCTAAAAGAAAATTGAAAATTAAAAATAAAAAGAGAAATATATAATTGAAAGATCTTTGAAAAAAGTATTATATAGCTCTTTTAAAAATTGTTTGTTAAAGATTTACTATAACTAAAAAAGAATAAAGTAGTGTTTTTATTAAACAAAAACTGGTAACTGCTATGTAAATAAATTAAAGTTATTAGAAACTTTGTAATAGAATTTTAAAGATTATAAAAAAGGCTATATATAAGGATTACTTTAATAAGAAAGAAAATATATTTGAAATTTAGTAAATTTAACAATATTAAAAAACTTATTATATTTATCTAAAAAGAAATATATTCTATAGAAAAATGATTTATAAATAGTAAATTTATAAATACTACTATAAAGAAAAATTAAAACTTATTTTATAATTATTATAAGTAAGGTAATATTTAAAATTTAAATTTATTTATTTGTATATTTAACTTAATAATTAGTTTTTTTTAAATTTTTTTAAATATAATGTATTTATATTTAATAATTACTATAATAATAATAATGTTATACTTAGTTAATATCTTATTAAGTAATAAGTTTTAAAAAAAGTAAAAAATTTTATCTAAATAATAAATAAAATAATCTATATAAAAATAAAGTTTAATAATTAAGTAAATAAATAAATTTAAAATAACTGTATTAAAAAAGTAAAAAGACAATATAGTTAATAAAACTAATAATATATATTTTTTTAAAAATATATAAAAAGTATATAATTTCTAAAAAGCTTTTTTATAATAAATTTAGTTAATTAAAAAGCTATAGTTAAAAAAGACCAAATAAAGTAAATAAAAATAAATAATATTAATTATAAAAAAATAAAAAATAAAAATAATATAAAAAATAGTATTTTATTTAAAATTTATTTAACTTTTAATAATAATAAGATAATTTAATTATAGTGCTTTAATACAAACTTTTATTTTAAATAATTTAATTAAGGTATTTATTTATAAAAGTAAGAAAAATAAAAAATAAAAATAAAAATATATTCTAAATAAATAATAATATTTTGTTTAAAAAAATAGTTTATATTAAATTATATCTTTATTTTAAAATTTATTTTAATATTTTTCTAAAGTTTATAACTATAGCTATAAAAAAGTATAAAATATATACCTTATTTAAAATTTAAATTTAAACTCTTATAGTTTAAATATAAAATTTTAACTATTAAGCTATAAAACTATATTATATATATATAAGTATAATATTAAAGTAAAAAAAGTAAAATAAAAATAAAAAGTTTAACTATAAAATATAATACTATTAATATATAAATTTAATTTTTTTAAATTATAAAATATTAAAAAAAAGTTATTTAACTTTAATTATACTTAAGTTATATATTTTTTCTATTTAAATAAATTAAATATTACTTTAAAATAAATATTAAAAATAAATAAATATACTATATTATAATAAAAAATATTTTTAAAGTTTATTAAAATATAAAAAATTACTAATATATAAAAAGATTAGTATTTAGAAAAAAAACTTAAAAAATATAGTAAATAAGCTTTAAAAAATAAAATTTTATATAGTTTATTAAAGTATTTATAATTATACTAATAATAAATTTTACTTATTTCTAAAAAAATTATATTAATATTAAATTTAAATAAAAAGCTATAAAAAATATATAAAATTATATTTAAAAATAAAATATTTATTTAAACTGATAATATTTTAAAAACTATTATTTAATTTAAATAGTTATTTTTATATATAATAATATAATAAGTTATAACTTTAATATAGTAATTATCTTTATTTTAAATAATAATATTTTAATTTTAAATTAGCTAACCAGTTTATTAAATTTTAACTTTATAAAAAATATTTAATTAACTAAAGTATTTAATATATTTATTAAAAGTATTACTTTTATTTTCTATATTATTTTAATTTTACTTCCTTTTATATATATTTTTTATCCAAAATTTCTTCTTTTTTTTCTTTTTTTTTAAAAATATATTAAATTTTTAATTACTTTTATTAATATATAAGGCTTTTATATACTATTAACTAATAAATTAAAATATATATAATATAATATCATTTTATAAATATAAAGTATACTTTAAAAGAATACTCTACTATTTTTATAAATAAATAACTATATATTATATTTATTATTATATATTTACTTATTTTTACTTAAATATTTTTATATATTTATTTATTTATTTTAACTTATTTTTATTTTTATTTTTATTAACTACTTATAAATAAGCTTTAAATATTACTATTAACTACCTTTTTAAGTAACTTTTTAATTTTGTATTTTCTATTTAAGAAAAAATTAACTTTTAGCTATTAGCAATATTTTAATTTTAAATAAGCTAAAACAAAATAAATTATAAACTATAAGTAATAATTTTTTAATATAAAAATATAAAATTATTTTTAAGTAAATTTAATATATTATTTTTATATTAAAAAAGTTAGTATAGATTTTTAAAAACTTTTTTATTTTTTATTTACAAATTAAAAATTCTAATTTTTAATATATTTAAAATTTTAAAATATTAGAATTTTAAATTTACATTTATATAACTTTATTTAAAAGTTGCTTAGTTTATTTTAAAAGAAATTAACATTAGTTAACATCTAACTTCTTTGAAAATTTTATATAGTTATTATTTAATTATATATAGACTATATTAAAAATTAGTATAATTTTTGTTTTTTTAGTCTAATATTATATAATATATAAAATACAAATATAAATTTATGTAAATATATTTTTAGTACTATATAATTGTTAAAATTTGATAAAAAAGTTAAATATAAAAAAGTTAACTTATATATATATAAAGAAAATAAAATTTGTTTTTAGTTTACTAAGTTTTAAATATAACTAGCAATATTTTAACCCCATTTAGATATTATTTATATTAATAAAATAAATTGGTTTAGTAGAGATAAATAGGCTAAATTATAATTTATGTAATCTATTATATTAGATTATTAAATTAGCAGCTGTTTTATTTAAAAATTAGCTAACTAGTAGTCTTGTTCTAAGTAATTCTACTAACTATAAATAACTAATAATTGTAAAAAAGGTAGTATTCCTTATTTAGTAATATTGCTTTCATCTTTAACTAATATAACATACTATTTCACCAGGTTTATAAGCACTAAATTTTTTTAAATATTATATAACTTGTAGCTTACTACTCTAAAATTAAATTTACTACCAGTTATATTGGGTATATTTGTTATCACTACTACTAATAATATATTTATATTTATATTCAAACATCAGATTAAATTATATGTTCTCAAGATTTTAAAGTTTAAATTTTGTGATCACGTAATATAATATATTTTTAAGTTGTATTTGAATCAATAATAATAGAAATGGCAAGTTTTATAAATATTCTACTATACGAAATATTTTAAAAATATATTATTTCTCACGAAATCAAATAGAATTAGATCATTTCTATACTAAAAAAAATCATAACTAGCATTTTAAGTTTAATTAAACTTAGTGTATAATATCGATAAGTATATATATAACTAGCTTATCTCACAGTTGTACTATTTAATTATATTCGATTCATTGGTATTTATACCTACCAAATCTTATTTACGAAATCATTTATCAAAAATATATATGAAATGTTATAAAAAATTTATTATAGAATATATAAATGACTTATTGGGTAGTGGGTTCAGCAAGTTCAATAGCGAAACCAAGACCAAGTCCAGCGAATTCAGCTATATTATCATAATTTATGTATTGAGTTGTATCCTGAGGAGTGTGTAAATGTCTGTTTACAACATCTTCACCAAAGTGAGTAGATTTGTAACCAGCTTTGTTGAAAGAAGCATGATCGGAACAAGCGTAACCGCAAGTACCGTTAAACTGGCTGAAGGTAGAGTAATTGTCGATCAATAATCGGGAGAACTGAGTTAATTCAGGATCGGTGTTATCGGTATAAACTTTAACACGTCTTTTTTCGTTATAACCCGTCATATCGAAATGTAACATACCGTAAACGTTGACTCCTTTAGCAGCGTACTCTTGAGCTACATCTTGAGAACCACGGAGACCTATCTCTTCAGCAGAATAAAATTGGAATTCAATACTGCGACGGGGTTTGAAGTTTGATTTAGCGAGTACTCTTAAAATTTCAAGTACGGTGGTAGTGCCTGAGCCGTCATCATCAGCACCGGGAGCTCTACCGTTGACTGGGTCTTTAACGTTAATAGAATCCAAATGGGCACCAATAACAACAACTTCTGAGTTGATTTCAGAACCTTCAATTCTAGCGATTACAGAAGATTGAGCCCAGTTATGTTTGAATAATTTGGCGGTGAAGGAACCAGTGTATCCAGCCGCAGCATCTTTAACTTGTTCCAATAAGAATTCGGAAGCTTGTACACCATAAGTGGTATTGTAAAATCTGGTGTGAATAGATGAGAAACTAGTTAAGAAGTTAGACATGGCTACTTTATCAATTTTGGATTTAGCAGAGTTAACAACATTAGGGTAAGATACTTTAATAGGGTAGTTGGTTGCGATACGTTCACTGCGCTGATAACTTGCTTTATTTTGGTGATCTGTGATATCAAAGAAGTGCTTTTTGTCACGGATTAAATCAAACACTTGATTATCAGTAAGCCATACCGGTTTAGAGTTTTCTCCTAGTTGAATTAAACGTTTTCCAACTTGAGGCAAGGTATTGGCACTGACTGCTGAGATAGCGATTAAAGTTAATAAAGTGGTAAAGGCACGCATTTTGATTTTAATTATATTGAAATGTTTAAGATAATTTTGCTGTTTATATACATATAAAATTTACCAGGGACCATTTGTCTTAGGCTAAATCGTGCATATGGATCTTCACTCAGCTGTCGTAGTTGACTTTTCTTAAATGGATCAAGATCTACAATTTAAAATACGAAAAACTTTAATTTAGCTAGCTAATAGATTTATCACGCCATCCTCGTGATTTCTAAATTATTTTAGCAAAACCTATATCTTAATTTAACTGTACAATATTTAATTCTCAAAGCAATTACATAATTATAAAGTTACGATTTTGGGTCCCAATTTATGATTATTTAGCCTTCCTTTTACCCACAACTACGGGTAATTAACCTTGTACCGAAACTCTTCGGCTAATAACAAACATTTAATTAGTGTTAAGCAAATGAAAATATAGCTGAGAAATAGCAATGTTTTTAGCTTTACTAAATATATTGGAGGTGTTGAGTCTAATCCTTTCGAAATATTTATATGTATTTTTGAGTGTATCAATTGTTACAAACTACATAGGCAATCGGTTACTTTAGTAAGTAGCTGGTGTCAATTTTAATACTTAAACAACTAAAAATATAGCCGAAAAAAGGCTAAAAACAAAAGTATAAAAAATATACATCGTAATTATTTTTCTCCTTAAAGTACTCACCATTTAAAAATTTAAAGAAATATGCACATGCCACATAATGACGTGTCGCAGCATAGCTTAATATATATAAATCTCATTAAAAATTATATACCGATATATATCTCAATATCAGAGAATAATTTGTTACTATAGTATTAAAATTTCTTAATTTAATGAGAATAGTATTATAGTAAAATCTCAGATATGAGTATAAATTTATATATATATAGTATATAATGTGTTTGTATTATATTATCATAATAAAAATAAGGTAAATATTAAAATTAATTTGATATATATATAGATATATTTGAAACCTTTACTTTTTAAATAGTATTTATATAGAATATATTTTATTTGATACATATTCTTATAATAAAAAGTAATAAATTAATAATTGAAATTACTGTACCTTCTTATATAACTATAATATAGAAATATAAATAAACAAAATATAATATGTATAAATATTATCTATAGTTAACTATAGTAAACTATAAATATATATATATATATTAATATTAAAATTTTAGTTTCTAGTTACCTATAGTAATATTTTAATAGATTAATAAATTAAAAAGTAAAATATAAATAAAAGTATATATAAATAATTTTTATTATATAAATATTTAAAAATAAATAAATTTTAGTAGTAATTTTTATTTTTTAGCTTTTTTTACTTAAATAAGTTTTTATTTATAGTTAATTATATATATTTAACTTTTTTAATAAGTTTATTAAAGTTATTTTAATTTTTATCCAGTTTATATATTTTAATAAAATTAAAATTTAAAAAACAAATTAGCTTTTACTATATAAAATAAATATTAAGTATAATATAATTAGCTACTAATTTAAAAATATAAATACTTATAATATATATATATTAAGTTTTATATATATAAAACTAATATAGTAGTATTTAAAAATATATATAGTATTTATTTATTTTCTTAATAATAACTAGCTTTAAATTATTTAAAGTAATTATTTAATATCAAACTTTTAAAACTTTATCTTAAAATTTACTTTATTTTTTTTTATTTACTAAAATTAATAGTAGTATTATACTGATATTTTTAAATTTTATTTAAGATTTTATATTAATTTTTTAATAATAATATAATATTTATTAG
>JAWQFY010000384.1:0-33698 GCA_037055185.1 Capillidium rhysosporum | reverse complement strand
ATTTTTATATTTATAATTATAAACTATAAATATTAAATATATATTAAAAGATTATACTATTATATAATATAGTTATATAGTTAATATTATAATTAAAGTTATTTAAAGCTTTACTTTAAATAAATATTAAACTTTTATTATAAGCAAATATAAAATATATATATATAAGTTTATAATTAGTTTAAATAAATAGCAAAATTATTATATATTAAAATATAGCTTTAATATACTGCTTTAAATCTTAGAAAAGGTAAAATATTAACTTAACTTACTTAGTTTTACTAAACAAGTTTTTTTTTAAATATATTTTTAAAAATTTAAAGCTATTTTTTTCTAATAATATATAAAAAAAGTATGTAATTTTGCTAAGTATAATAAGGCAAAATTGTAAGGTTATACTTTTATAGTTATATAGCTTCATTATGAAATTAAAAAGCTTTTTAAATATAAATAAAATTAAATAATCTTTAAGCTTTATAAAGCTTAAATATACTGTTTTTATACTATTATAAATTATTAAAATAGTTTATAAATAATTAAAAATATAGTATAAAGGGTTTACTTTTTTGTTAAAAGTATACTAACTATTTAAACAGTATTATCTAAATTTATATAGCTTTTTTATATAAATAAGTATAAATTTAATAAGTATAATATCTTAATAATATCATTACTAAAATAATAATTATAATTATTAGCTATATTAAAATTATAAATATTGCTAGCTATAAGCTTAAAACATTAACTATATAGTAAATTATAACTTGTATTAATTTAGTAAAAATAAAAATAACTGTTAAAATTATATTTTAAAAGTATAAAAAATATCTAATATGCTAAAAAAATTTAAATATATAAAAATAACTTTAATATTAATATTTTTTAACTTTAACTATAATTATATAATTTTATTTAAATAGGTCTATTTTACTTTTTTTTAAAGATTGTTTAAAAAACTATTAAATTATTTTAATATTTAATTTTGCTATATAGTAGTAAATTTATTATTTTTTATACTACTATAATAACTAAAAATTATATTAAAGTTTTATATATTAAGTATTTAAAATATTAATATTAATATTTTTAACTAGTTTTTTACTAAATAAAAGACTATATATATTTTTATATAATAAAGCTATATAGCTTAGACTTTAATCTATTTAAAAATACTTAGCCTATATATAAAGTATATAATGTATTAAAAAAATAGCTTATAAAAATTATACTTTATCTTTATTATATAATAAAAGAAAAATATACTATTAATTTATAAAACTATATTAAATATATCTTTTATTATATTTAATTATATGTATATTTAAATTAAACAAAAGTTGAATATTAATTTACATAAATATATTAAAAATTATTTTATTTTATTCTTGAAGATATCAGGTTTAGTTTAAATTTGAACATTTTGAAAATTTTATACAATTAATATTTAATTGTATATGATTTACTATTAAAGTTTGTAATATTTTATTTGTTTCATTTTATTTTATAAGATGTAAATGAAATATAAATATATATTTGTGTAGATATATATTTGGTATTGTAATTTAATTTTTAAAATTAAGTTATTTTATTTTATTTTTGTAAACAACAGTATTAATAAAGTTTAATTAGAATAAAATTTATTTTATTAAAAGTAAACTTATTTTTAAAAATCAGAGTTTTAATTATTATTAACCAACATATAACTTTTAACTTTATAAATCAATTAAATATAGGGAAATTGATTATAAGTTTAATAACTTTTAATTTTAAGTTTTAATTTTATTATATCTAAACCGATTTATTAATAACAAAAAAAATTATCTTAAAACTAAATACTTCTTAAAAATAGAACTGAAATTAGATGGAGAAGGCATTTTAATTAAATTAATTATTTTAGGTAATCAGCGTAAACAGCGCAATAGATCTTAGTTAAATTTAAATGATTGTATAAAAATAGACATTATAGGAGATTATAGGAGGTAGTAGTAGCTCAGTTTAAAGCTCAATAATTTTTAAAACAGGGGACTGAAACCGGGCCTACCGTACAGCTATTCTCTGCACTTGGATTTCAGGGTAAGGTTGGGGAATCGCAAAAAAATTAAGAATGAAATCTAGATTATCAAAATTTATTATATAAAAGCAGTAAGGTTAAAGTTAAAAAAGGAACAGCAAAAAACTAAATAACAAATTAATACAACTAATATCATGCAACCTATTTACTTAATAACTGTATTAGTTACTTTAACTAATCAAGTGTACGGACAGAACTGTGCTAGCCCAGTACTTCGCCCCGAGATCCGACAACTTTTACCAGCTCAACGTACTAAATTCTTTAACGCAGTAAAAAATTTAAGGACGTTCGGTGGAGTAGACGCGTTCTCTCAATCTTGTTCTACCCATCTAACCTACCAAAGTTCAGCGCACGGAGTACCAGCCTTCTTACCTTGGCACCGCGAATATTTGAAACGGTACGAGAACGCTTTGAAGAAGGTGGATTCCAGCGTCGTACTTCCCTACTGGGACTGGTCCAAAGATTCACAGGATCCTGAAAAATCACCGATATTAAGTAGTTCCTACTTCGGTGGTAACGGTAGATCTAGTGATAACTGCGTTACAACTGGTCAATTCGCTAACTGGCAGATGACGGTACCCAACCGCCATTGTTTGAAACGTGATTACGATTCTGGAAGTCAGATCTCCTCATTCTATTCACCCGAATCGTTAGAGTTAATATTACGTAACTCAAAGGACTACAACACCTTCCGTACAACTTTGGAAGGAGCACCACACGGTTCGGTACATGTAAATATCGGTGGTGATGTTGGTGATTTCTCAACTATGTACTCACCCAACGACCCTATTTTCTACTTACATCACGCCTTCATCGATATGTTGTGGGCTGAGTGGCAAGCTAGATACACCAATTTAGCTAGTACCTATACCGGTAGAGTAGGTAATAAAGCAGTTTCAGCTAACGATAACTTAGCCCCATTCAACGTAAGAGTTTCTACAACTTTCAACACCCGATCGACAAACTACTGTTACTACTACAACCGGTTTTCGGTCAACATACCCAACACCGTAAACCCCACATTAACTCGTAGAGCTGATAAATTTGACTACACAGCTGATGATAAGAGTTTACAAAGGATTATTAACAACACCACCATAAGTTTAATATCACCTACTATTAAAAACAATTTGTCGCGTGGTAGAGGATACAGAAGGGTTAAAACTAGCCCTACCGATCGTTCCAACCGACGTGCTATACGTACCCCTAAACCCTTACCCGACTACTACCTACAAAGAAATAACCTCGATGTAGATACGGTACGACAGATTGAAGCGGAACTTAGTTTAATGACTGAAATTTATAACGCTGATACTTCCTACACTCCAGTAGCTGCTATTTCGTAAAGTTTCCATTTTTTTATTAGCTAATATTTAACAATTAAATAACTGTTCTTCCTTATTTACATCAATTAAAATTGAATTTAATTATTTTTTACGTATATTAAAGAATTAATTATAAATTTATTTAATAAATTTATTTTAAATATTTATATTTTAATGTATCATTTAAAAAATTTATTTTTAAAGCATTAAGTTATCCATTAATATTTTCTTTATAAAAATAAATATTTTAGTACCATTAAATTCAAATATGTATATAAAAACTGTACCATCTTTATTTATATATCTAACTTTTTTTAATTTATTTAATATTCTTTAGAAATAGTTTTAGAAAGATGTAATGTTGAAACCTGTTTACTATTTGATTTTTAAAAACGCATGATAATAAGAAAACAAAACTGAAGTTTTTATGTTTCTAAATAAATTTTATATTTTAAGTTTTGGTGAATTTTTCCGGTGTTCTAGCTCCTAATCAGCTTGGGTTTACCTTCTTGGGTGGCTAGTCTACCTTAAAGAAATTTACTTGCTTACTTACGTAAGCTAAATGAATATAGAAAATACATGAGGTTTAATGGAATGTACTGAATCTTATAAACACAATATAGCAACGCCTTCTAAACTAATTATACTAAATTACTAGATATATATACAACCTACACTTTTAATAAAAACAATTATCTTGACCAAAACTACAATAACGGCGTTACCTAGACCTAAATTGATAAATAAAAACCCATATTATAAAACGAAATGATAGATGTTTATATTAAAATATATATATCCTTTATATAAAATTAAAATGAAAGGAACAGTGGAGTATATACCTACTCCCCTATATTAAAAGATAAATCTATTAAAAAGCCTTTTAAGGATATTGAATCAGTATGTAAAATTCTTTATTAAAACTGTACTTTCGAAGTACTTTTTTTGATGACTGTTGTTAAAACTCTGTTCTAAATTTAGAGATATATTGAATTTCGCTGCAGCTAAAAATACCCCAGTCTAAACCGCTAAATAAGTTATATATGGTTTATTTTTCTGTTATAAATAATATTGTATTAAATTTTATATTGAATATAATTATTGTTAAAAATATAGCTCACTTTGTTTACTATGGGTATCTATTAGTCGACTAATATATAAAACTTAGTAGACAACTCCGTTTCGTATATTGTTTTATTTATTTCGAATACCTTGTTATAGAACTATAGTACATTATTAGAGATATTAAATGTAAATAAAAGTTTAAAATAGATTTTGATTTTATACAATTTTAACTCGTAAAATATTTTGTAAAACAAGAGGTTTTAGAATACAAACCCAATAAAATCAAACGAAATTTCGATTCTGGTACAATCATTGGAGTCATAAATTGGGTAATAATCTAGTCTAAAATAATACTTAAGCATAAATCTATTAGCTATTTTATTAAGGATGATTATAGTGAAAGTGAAACTTTATCGGGGGCTACTGTTAGCGTAAAGGTTGAAATAAGGATCCTTCTAGTTTCACTATAGTTTAAACCAAATATTTCCGAATTTAGTTTTTTAAAGCGATAAGTAGTTCTGACCGGATTTAAACTTGTTCAAAAAGTTAGTAAACTAAATCTTAAAGTATTAATTATAAACTCAATATTTTAAATTTCTTTATCAAAATATTAACTTTAAACGGTACTATTTATTAAAGTTAATGTTTAAGGAGGCTATTTAATGTATTAAACTGCGTTAGTATTGCTATCAATTTGACAGAATATAAAAGTTATTCACTCAATTCTCATATCAAACATAAGGAATCTAATGTACCGCTTATATGGATAAAGGTAGTTATAATTAAGAACACTTAATACTGCACCGGATTTCACCTTCGTTCAGCTAGGTGGAGATACAACTCTTGTATAGCTTATAGTGACCGTAATATCAGCCTTGAAAATAACTTGATCGTTAGGTTTATCGGTGATATCATCCATGTATACGATGAAAATTGAGGAAATAAAAATTTTGAAAATGAGTTTCCATACAATCAAGTTTATTCAATGACTTTCCTATTTGCAAAACAAAGGCAGAACAGTACTTTTCCTACCAACTTTACCCAAATAAATATTAATAGTAGTTTAAATTCAAAATCGACTCAAAATTGCTATAAATTAATTATTGGTTTATAACTTTAAAGGTAGGTTCCAGGTATTCGATATCTCCTGTTGTTCAGTTCCTTAAGTAGAGTTCAACCCTATAAAATTCCACCTATCTAAATAACAAATAATAAATTTTAAGAATATAAATAGGATACATTAATTTATAATTATAAGGCTATTCAATAAGTAAAAATTGAAAAATGTATATTATATTTTAAAATGTATAAATACCTAACTAATTAAAATATAAGTTGATACTTTTAAAAAATATATTTAGGTATATAAAGCTTAATAATAAAGGATAAATTTCTGTTAATTTATTAATAATATTTTAAAAATATATCTATTTTAGGTACATTATTGCTGTTGTATTAAAACAATAAAACTAAAAATTATTTTAAACTTATATAGTTAGCTATTGTTTAATTACTTTTTCTTTAATATATATATATATTATTCTTTTATTTACTATCTACTTAAATAAAAAATTAAATTAAATTTAATTATTATAATTTCAGATAGTAACTAAAAACTACTATACTATTTTCTATAAAAATATACTTCAATAACCTTATTAAGCTAAATAAAGTAGTATATTATATAGTAGTATATAGTAAATATAAATATTTATACTATAAATTTACAAAGTATTAGTTTTCTTTAAAGGGAATTACTTTTTGTAACTAACTTTTTTTAGCATTATTTAAATTATATTATGTAGTAGTTTAATATTTTTGTCTATATTACTTATATTTATCTTTATCTTTATTTTATTTAGTTATTATATTTTATAATTATTATTATTTAATAAGGCAAAAATATACTAAATAGTAATATAGCTATACTAAACTAGTTTTTTACTTATATATATAAAGTGAACTTAAGTAACTATATTTAAATTTATTATAAAATTAGTTTTTATTTAAACTATATATATATTTTTTACTATAATTTTATATTCTATATATTAGTTATAAATTTATAAATTTAAATTAAGTTATTATTTAGTATATAAATAGAAAATTAATTATTTTTAAATTTAGCTAAATTTAACTTTAAAAATAAATAAATAAATTTTATTTACTATATTAGGTTAAAAAAATAAAATTTTATAATATATAATATATTTAACTACTTTTATAAAATAATTAAGTTTTAGAAAACTTAACTAAATATTAATTATATTTTAAACTCTAAAAAAAAGTATATTATTAATAAAGCTATTTATTATAAAAAATTATATATTAAAATAAGTATATATTTATTAATTAATAACTAACCTATATAACTTTATTTTAGTTATTTTAAGATTTTCAAATATAAATATATTAGAAATATGTAAAAATATATTTATTAACTATTTTTAGCTAAATATTTTTAAAAGTTGAAATTTTATTAAAATATTAGAACTAATATTATAAATAAATTTTATTTATAGTTATTATTAATTATTTCTAAATAAATAAAGGCTAAAGATAACTAAAAACTAATTAAGCTAATATTAAAAAATAATTACTTTAATTTAAACACTATTTAAAACTTATAAGCTTAAATTTAATTAATGCTTTATAATAGTATAATAATTTTAGTATAATTTTTATAAAAGCTACTGTTATTTTAAATATAAATTAAAATTAATTAAATAAGTATATTAAGCTTATTATACTTAAATTAAGCTAATTAATTATATAGTTTTTTAAAAAAATAAGTTTATATTTAAAACTTATTACATTTATATTTATTTAATTAATATATAAACTTTTTTTTTAAATATAAAAATAGTATACTTAAAAGTAAAAAGTTAATAGTATTATATTAAATAAATATAAAATTAAATAAAATTAAATAATCTTTATATATTTTATAAATTTTTAAATTAAAATTTTAAAAATAAGCTTTTAAAGCTTTTTATTTTAAATTAAATTTACTATTATTAAATAAATAACTAATTAATTATTTTTAAAATAGTTAATTTTTTATTTAAATATTAAAAGTTATTTTAATTAGTAGTATTATTATATTTTTATTAAATTTATTTTATTTTTTATATAGTAAAATAAAATAAAAAATTATAAAAATATATTTATTAAATATAGTATTAAAAGTTTGAATTAATTTATACTATCTTTATAAAATAAGTTTTTATTTTTATTATTTTATATATATATATTTTTTTACTACTTTTATTAATAAATATATAATTTTACTAATATTATTAATATAAAATATAAATTTTAGCTTTTATTTATCTATATATTTATAAATATTAATAAAATTAGATAGAATTTTAAATTAATTTAAAGTTTATTTACTTAATTAAAATTTTTAAAATATAATATATATATAAATAACTATATATTTTTTAGTTTTTTAAGCTATTTAGGATTAGTAAATTTTTAAACTTTTATTTTATTAAGTTTAAAAACTATATAATTAGTTTTTATAGTTAATTTGACATATTTAAAAATAATTTATATTATTAATAACTAATATATTTAATAGTAATACTATAAATAAAAAATAATTTTCAACTTATTAAATTATAACTTTATAACTAAAATAAGATTTATAAATATATTTATAAATTTAATATATTATATTATAAAGCTTTATTATTACTTTTAATAATATAATATATAATTAATTAATAATTAACTTTAAATAAAAAAAGCTAAAATTTAGATTTTTTAGTTAGAATTTTAAAACTAGCAAAATTTTAAAATAACAAAAAAAGCTATTTATTTAAGCTATATTATTAATTATATTTTAAAATTATATATTTATATATATATATAAGTATAGTATATATAATATTTTATTATTTAGTAACTTTATAATCAATTTTATTATTTTACTTTTTTTTCTAAGCTTATTTAATTTTTTTTCTAATTTTATATAATAGTAAAATTTTAACTTTACTTTTTTAATTTTTATTAATTTTTATTTTTTTATTTTATTAAAAATATAAAGATTATTTAAAATTATAAATAATTTTATCTTCTTTTATAAATTTTATATATTAAATTTAGTTATCTTTTTAGTACTAGCTAGTTTGCAATTTTTATAGCTATTACTACTTATAGTTTAAACTATATATATATTTATATTAAATTTGCTACTAAGTTACTATTAATTTTACTTACCTGTATTGCTTATTAGACTTTTATATTTATTACTACTATAATTAATAATAAAGTCAATTTTATACTATTTTTATTTACTAACTTTTTTATACAAATGCTTATATTTGCTACTATTTTTACATTATAATAATTTATATTATATACTATAAAGATTATTTTTAATATTATATTAAAAACTAAATATTATAATATATAATATAAATTTATATTTTTACTTTATTTAAAATAACTTTTAAATCTTTTTAATTTAATTAAAAATTAACTTACTAGTACTTTAGATATATTTTAGTCACATATATTTTAAATTTTAATTTACTTAATATTTTTATTTTGCATATTTTTTAAATATGTAAAAATAATAAATTTTAAGTTTAAATTACATATAATTATAATATATATTTACTTCTTAAGTATATATATAATAAATAAGTTAATAAATTTTAACTTTAAGATTTATTCTTTAAGTTATTTTTAAAAAACAGAAAATTTTTATATATTATAAATAAAAATAAAATATTATTAGAATATTTAAAGCTAATAAAAATTAACTTTAATTAAAACACTCAAAAATAACCAAATTTCTGTTGGTAACTAATTTAATTACTTTCAGACACTACCTCTAAATAACTAAAAGTAAGTCCTTGTTTGATAAAGGTACTTTCAAGGCTTATTTAATAAATTCTGTTTTATTAAAAAACTCTAAAATATCTTAAAAAGGACAAGCTGTCCTAAGATGAAGATTATCTTCTATTCTTTTCAAATAATTCTTACATATTTTATAATTATATTAAAATCTTAGGCTTTACATTAGTTATTATTACCAGTAAATCCTAATACAATACTTAGCAACTTATATAGCAAAAATTGTTTGAACTTCCCATTTTTAACCTTAAGTATTTTTATAAAGCTTTGAGGTTTCAAATAAGAAAATTACAGTTTAAATCCAAATATACTGGGTTTAAATTACTTATTTGTTTTTAGTTGAAACCATTTTGCTATATTTTTTAATTAATTTTATTAATAAAGGTGGAAATTTCAAAATTCTTTTTGCCATATATCTCTAAAGTATTAAGTGATTAAATAAATTTTTCGGGCTAACTCAAAATTTTTTTAAAAGTTAACGTGCTAAGTTGTATTGTCTGGCTTCCCTATTAAAATGAGTCATTCCAAAATTTTATAAAGCTTATAATATAACTTTGATAGCCTATAAAATGGCAACAAAACCATCACAATTTTTAAATTTTGATAAGGTTATTCAAAATATTTTTTAATCGTGGGATTGCTTAAAATAAATATTCCTAAAAGAAAGAAGGATAACAAGGATGCTTATAGAATTTAAAGAAGCTATAGCAAGTCAGCTAGCTAAACATAGCGGTTTAGAGAAGGAAAAGTTGATTCCTATGCTAGAAGCACCTAAGAACACGGCAAATGGGGATATAGCTGTAGCTATACCTAGATTAAAGTTAAAAGGTAATCCAGTTGAAATATGTAAGGAGTTAGCTGATAAGGTAAATAATATTTATTTCATTTTATTTATAAATCATATTTTATAGTTCGAAGTCAACGATATGATAACTAAAGCGGCCGCTACCGGCCCCTTTTTAAATTTTAGTATAAATAAAGATTTGATGAAGAAGCTTTTACTTAGCCAAATATTCACACAAGGTGCTAAATACGGTACAACTGATTCATCCCAAGTACGCCAGAAGGTTATAGTGGAATTCTCTTCACCTAACATCGCAAAACCTTTCCACGCCGGACATTTACGTTCGACTATTATTGGTAATTTCATTGCTAAAGCTCACCAGGCAAATGGCTATGATACTGTAACTATGAACTATTTAGGAGATTGGGGTAAACAATACGGTAAATTGCATTGTTTTTAGGTAATATACTTATCTTATTTTATAGGTTTATTGGCATTAGGTTTTAATAGATATGGTTCCGAGGAGGCTTTACTCAAAGATCCAATTCAGCATCTATTTGAAATTTACGTCAAAATTAATGTAATTGTAGCGTTAATGAAAATAAAACTAATTGATATGGTTAGGTTGATGCTGAATCTGACGAAACGATTCATGACCAAGCTCGTGCCTACTTCAAACGTATGGAAGAGGGTGATGATGAAGTTTTAAAACTATGGTCTCACTTCCGTGATCTAAGTATTGAAAAGTACAAGGAGACTTACGCTCGCTTGAACATAAACTTTGACATCTACTCTGGTGAATCCCAAGTTAATGAACCTATGCGACGTGCCTACGAACTGTTGGAATCTAAAGGTTTACTTATCGAATCAAAAGGTGCCAAGCTCATCGATTTGGAGAAGTACAAGCTGGGTAAAGTAGTCGTTCAAAAGTCAGACGGTACCGCTCTATATATTACTCGTGATATTGGAGCCGCTATACAGCGTTACGAGCAGCACCAGTTCGACGCTATGTACTACATTGTAGCTTCTCAGCAGGACCTACATTTGAAGCAGCTATTTAAAATTCTTGAGTTGTTGGAATTCGATTGGGCCAAAAAATGTCATCACATTTCGTTCGGTATGGTAACCGGGATGTCCACTCGTAAGGGGAATGTAGTGTTCTTGGATGACATCCTGAAAGAAGCCCAGGAGACCATGCACAACGTGATGAAACAAAACGAGAGCAAGTACAGCCAGATCGAGAACCCCGAACAGGTAGCTGACCTGGTTGGTATCTCAGCAGTGGTAGTGCAGGACATGTCGGCCAAGCGTATTAAGAACTACGCCTTCAATATGGAAACTATGGTCTCTTTCGAAGGTGATACCGGTCCCTACCTCCAGTATGCCCACTCCCGTCTAGCTTCGATCTTGAGGAAGGCCGTCTTCCAGCCCGTTGACCCTAAAGATGTCGATCTAAGTACCCTGAAAGAGGATTGTGCTGTGGAGCTGTGTGATATCATGGCTTCCTATCCCGACGTTGTCAAAGGTCTACTCAACGGGTTTGAACCTTGTGCCGTAGTGCATTACGCTTTGAAGTTAGCTCATGCGGTATCCTCCTGCGTCGATCAACTTTGGGTTATGAACCAACCGGAAGAACTTGCTATTCCTAGATTAATTCTTTACTCGGCTGCTAAAATTACTTTAGGAAATTGCCTCAAAATGATCGGTCTTACTCCACTTGAAAGAATGTGAGTTTATGTATAAATTAAATTTAGGTTTTTTAAAGTATATATAAAGTTTTTAAGTCAACTGTTTAATGTTTGAATATATAATTCTATTTTTCTTTTTCTTTTTAGCTACCTCGATATTGTAGATTTCTAGCTTATTCCTTTTAAAACTTTTTGGTCCTATTTAAAAATACTTTATGGCTTATTCAACTTTTCTCCTGTTCAATATAAAGAAGAAACTCTTTACTTCGATCGAATCCAAATCCAAAGTAAAAAAAGCAAAAGTTTACTTTAGTAGGTTGACTGGCCCACTAGGATAAATCTAGTTTATTGCTAGTGCTTATATCTACTTTTATTAAGATTTCTTAAACTTGTTGAGGTTGGGAATTGAACTGAAGAGTTGAAATAGAAGAGAAAAGCGGAAATCTAAAGGTACTCAAATGGTCAGATTTATGGTTATTTGGTGTTCGCCTTCCGGTACGTATACTATATACGTCTCTACTCCTTATTAGCATCATATATTATCCCCAAAAGCTAAAAATTGGTAAGCAGCATTTCAAAATAGTAAACCAGTTGAAAACTTATATTTGATTTGCATTCCAAACCCAACAGTAAATAGTTAATTCAGGTCTTATTTATACTTTCCAACTCATTGTAGTTCTCCATAAAAATATAACCTTAACTCCTTCCATTTTCCTTAGCTTATCTAGTTTTCTAATTCTATTCATTATACCCTGGCTTACAAAACATATTCTTCTTTATTAAGTTTAACCGGATCTGTATATTCGAACTGAACATTTTATCTTATAGTTGTATAGGTTTTTCAGCGTGTACTATATCTTTACCATATACCATAAATTATAAGTAGTTCTATTTGAGTAGACCATTGTTACCGAAGTAATCTTTATGTTGCATGCTACATATCGCTTTTATTTAAAAGTGTAATATGGTGTAAGATTATTTTTATTAGGTAGCCTATAGCTTCGAAACTGTGGTGAGGGTGAAGTGTGAACTCAACTATTAAATAGAAAAGATGTTAGAGCTTGGAGAACTAAATTGATTTCATAATAGTTAGTCTATACGGAAAATAGTCTATTAAAATAAACAAATCTAATATAGCCAATGATTCGGCCAATGAGTCTAATTTAAGTACCATATACCGTTGATACATTCTAACATTTTTAAACTAAGCCCTTTATCAATGGTATGAAGTTTTAACGAGCTATCAATTTGGTTTGTTTCGGATTTTGTCATTATTTAAAAGCATTTATTTATTTAATGTTAGGAATAGTATTGGTTTTCGATAGCTATTCTCGTAGTAACTCTTCTCTTAAATTTGTAATATTGATTGACATTTTTGTATAGATAAGTCTTGCAAATCATCCAAGAATTTCGAAATTGATGAAAAAGCTTGAGATAATAGCTTTCTGTAACTTATTACGAAACTATTTTTGCATAAAATTTAGAGCTAAACCTTGCGAATTTTAATTTCCTTAAATATTGAATTCTGATTGGCTATATATTTTTTAACACTATCAAAATAGCTTAAGGAACTATGCTAATCAACTTTAGAATTTATAGCTCTTTTTAAGGATACTAAAATGTTTAACTTTGAAAAGTAAATACTACTTTATAAGCTAAAAAAATACTATATTAGTACTTAACAAAATTTAAGCAGACATTATTTAAATAGCTAGATAATAAACTCTTAAATATAAGGAATTTAGCTTTTAACAAATGAATTTGAAGACATATTAACTAAAACTATTTAACTTTCTATTAAGTGGTTATTTTATCTTAAAAGTAGCTAATATTAGAAAGAAGTATATAGTCATAAATATATATAATGGTATAAATTAATTATACTATTACCACTATTTTTTATATAGTTATAAAGTATTAACTATATATTTAAAATATCTTAAAAAACTTGATATAAAAAACTAAATTTTGATCTAATTATAATAAAATCATATAAAATTCTTGGTATAGTAAGTAGTGTAAAACTTGGACTATATTGAAAATAGTATTTAACTAAGTAAAAAAGGAGAAAAACTATTAGAGTAGAATGTTTTAATTTTATAATAATTAAAAAAATTAAACTGCTATTAAAAAAATAATAGCAATACTTATAAAGTTATTTAACTAAATAAAAGTTTAAATTTTACTATAATAAAAAAGCTAGATAAAAAATAAAAATAAATTATAAAAAAATTATATTAAAGTAATAAAATTAGCTAAAATAAAATAGCTTATTAAATAAATAAATAGTTTTTAAAAAATTTAATAAAATAAAAGTTTAGCTTTTAAATATTATTATAGCTAAAATTATTACTTTAACTTTTTATTTAAATTAATAAAATATAAATTAAATAGAAATAAAATTATTAAAGCTAGAGGTAATAACTTTAAAAAAAAGAAATATAATAATAAAAATAATAATATAAATAAAGATTTTTTAAAATTTTAAAAAATAAAGATAATTATATTATATGTATTTTTAATATTTATTTAAATATTTTTTTAAAATTTACTAGCTCATAGCCTTTTAAATTATAATTAGTATTATTTAGTTTATATTTTATAAATAATATATTAAAATTTTAAATTAATTTAATAGAAAAAAAAGTAATAAATAGAAAAAGTAGCTAGTATTAATTAAAAAAAAGCTATTTTTATACATAAAAAGTTAAAATTAATAATGTAATTTATTAGCACTTTTTTAATTTATATAATACTTTTACAACTTTTTTAAAAGTTTTTTTAATAATGAAAATATTAATTTTATTACTAAATTTTTTATTAATTTTAAAAAAATAAAAAATAAAGGCTATAAAAAAGTATTTTTTTAAAATAATTAAAAAAAAATTTAATAAAAATTAATTAGCTATAAGTTTAAATTAATTATTTTACTTAATTTTACTTTTTAAGCTTAGTATTTATATTTAATTTTATTAAGCTATTTTAATTTAATTTAATTAATAAATGCTAGTTTTTAGATTTATAACTTTAATATTAGCATTTTATAATAATAATATAATTTTATAAACTATTTTTACTATTTTTAAATTAATATAAGTTAGATATAATAGTATAATTAATATTTATAGCTAATAATTATAAAAGTTATGATTTTATTTAAGTTAGTATATATAAGTTTTAACTTTAAAATAAAAATTTTAAGTTTTTTTTTAAACTAGTTTAATAATATTTTATAGCTTTAAAATAAATATTATTAAGTTAGTTTTAAAAAATAGTATTAAATGTTTTTAAAAGCATTTAAATTAAAATTACATTATATGCAAATTAAATTAAATTAATATAAAACTTTTTTAAATTTAATATATTATTTTATTATATAAAATACTATTAAAGTATAGCTTTAATATATTACATTTTGCTATTTATTTAAATTAATTTTAGATTATTTATATAATAAATATTTTTTAATATATATTTAATTATATTAAATTTTAAACTAAATTTTCACTATTATATCTATTATAAAAATATATTATAAGTTTTAAATATTTACTTTTTAATTTATTAAAAATAATAATCTACTATATAATTTATTTACTTTTTAAAAGTAATTAATTTTTATTTAGTATAACTTAAATAATGACAAAAATATATAAAAATAAATAACAATAAACTAAAATAAGTAAAAGTTAAAAAAATAAAGAAAAATGCTTAATTAAATAAAATATATATTTACAAGGTATTTATTTATAATAATAAAGTATTATTCTAAAATACTACATTATATTTTATTTACTAAATAAGCTATAATTTTTAAAGATCTTAATTTATTGATTTTTAGTATATAAAAGCTTTATATTTAAATAAAGATAAAATCTTTTTTAAAATTTTAAAATAATTAAATATATAAATAATATTAAAAAAATAAAATAGTGCTCTTATTATAACATTTTACTATATTAAATTTTATAATTTGTAATAAAAATAAATTTAATAATTATAAGCTTAATATTAAAATAAATAGTAAAAACTTTAGTATTAAATATTAAATAAATTAATAATCATTAAACTATAAGTAGTTATCTCTAATAATATAATAAATACTATATATATAAACTAGATAAACTGCTTATAATAATATAAAGTATAGAATTATTTATTAAAATATTGTTTAAAACTATATATTATTATAAAGTTACTGTTACTCATTTTAATTGCAAATTTTATCTATACTTTTATATACTATTTTAAATAAGTATATAATATAATACAGTTTTAATTTATTATAATTTCAATTTTTGGCAATTATTAAAGCATGATTAACATTCCTTGTATCTATAATCAAAGTAGCAAAATTGTTATGAATTTAAAATTTCTAATATATCTTAGATTTATATGATTAATGAAACTCTAAAGTTCATCTACTTTAGTTATTTGTTTTAATTATACTTTTAAGATCCAATTGAGAGTTAGTGGATAACAAAATTTAAATATTTCAAACCTGAACCAAAAATGAAACTTATAACTTTAATATATAAAGAAGATAAGCTAATAAGCTTTAAAAGTCTTGATTTATTTAAGCTTTTGACGTTAAAAAGATATAAAGTTATTCTATAGGAAATATAATAGCATTCTGTGACCAAAACATTAGCGATTAAAAATTTTAGAATACAACTTTTGTTTATAAATATTAAGTTAATGAACAAAGAATAGTTAAATTTATTGGTTCCTTTAATAAAGCTTAAATAAATTTCTAATCATTTTACCTTTAAATATGTGTATATTTTGTATTTACTTTGCATTTAAAAAAGTTTTGAAATAAATGCAAATTTACTTTTCTTTTCTAAATTCACAGTAGTACTATTCAAGTTACTAACATCCCTTTTTTATCTGATGTATTTTCATTCTTTTTTATTTTACCTTTACGTTTTCACATCTTAAATTCTTTGGTTATTATATAAAATTCCACCACCTTTAACACATTCGTCTTCTAACATTGCAGGGCATTTTCTTTTTTCTTATAAATTCTTTACCGCTTCAACTTTGCTAATTTGTTTTTATTTGTTAATGCAATAATCTGTGGCTTCTCCATTCTTTGGTAAAAGTTCGTTCTCTACATTTTCGGTGATTCCATGTACTCCTATCCATCAATTTTGAGTTTCTCTCTCTCCTCATAATTAATTAAGAAATCTGATATCTGTTTGACATAGTTTAGCTTGTTTCTGTTAAATTTACTGCTTGAGTTTTTTAGTACTTACCATTACAAACTAAGTTTCCTACTAATTGTAAAATCGAAGTTTATAAATTTAAGACGTGTCACTTGGAAATAGAAGCTATTTATTGGCTACAAAAGTCTAGTAGATATAAACTTGAGAAGGCTCACTCATACCTTTTTATAAAAGTTTAGTCATGGATCCTACAAATCAACGTATACCATATCAAAACGGAGCATATCCTTATCCTTACTCACAACAATCTGCTCAAAATATGACACAAGAAACTGGTTCTAAAACGCTATATGTTGGAAATTTAGATCCAAAAGTAACTGAATTTATGCTAACTGATATCTTCTCAACCTCTGGTCCTGTAACCCATGTTAAAATTATTTCCGATAAAAATGTAAGAATTTAGCTTTTCATTAATTTAAATTCAACTTATTCATATAATAGATTAATGGAACTGGTCCTAATTACGGCTTTGTGGAAATGCAAGATACTCAGAGAGCAGAAAATGCATTAACTATTTTAAACGGAAGAAAGATATTTGGTTTGGTAACAGCATTTATTTGTTTCAGAATTTAAACCAGATTTATTCATTTATTAGGAGATTAAAGTGAACTGGGCTTTTTCTTCTGGTGGCCCTAATCAAAAAGAAGACACTTCGGGTAAATATTTCTATCGATTTTAACTGAACATCAATGTTTCATGCAAGATCACTACCATATTTTTGTTGGTGATTTATGTGCTGAAGTAGATGATGAAATTTTATCAAAAGCCTTTTCAATCTTTGGTAGTATGTCGTATGTTCTTATATTTTATAATAGTTCAAAAAGCAACTAACTTTTTAAATTATAGTGACGCCCGAGTTATGTGGGATGTGACTTCAAAAAAATCTCGAGGTTTTGGATTTGTAGCATTCCGTCAAAAACAGGTACTAATTTTTTATTTACTTGTTTTAACACTAAATAGGATGCTGAAAGAGCGATAGCTTCTATGAGCGGTATTATATGGAATTTTTGCATCGAAATTAATATTTCTAGGTGAATATTTGGGCACAAGAGCTATTCGTGTTAACTGGGCCAACCAAAAAGGTAAAGCATTTTATCAAATTCAAAATCTAATTTTTGGAATCAAATATTTGGCTTTTAGGTAGTCAAGTTAAAAATGTCTTGGGTGAGTCACCAGCCAATTCTTATGATACTATTGTAAACCAGTCATCTCCTTCGAATACAACAGTTTATTTAGGAAACTTACCAAATTATATCTCACGTAGACATACATTGCAAAATTTCCTATTTTAATTCATTTATATAGAGAGCCATCTTGCACCATATTTTGCACCGTATGGTATGATTGTTGAGATGCGTGTACAAGCTGATCGAAATTTCGCCTTTGTCAAGTAAAAATATATTGTTTTTATTACTTATAACTTTGAAGGATGGCGACGCATGAGCAGGCTGCTTCTGCTATTTCTTGTTTACAGGGTACTGTTATCAATGGGCGAACCATAAAGGTATATTATAATTACATATTTTTATTGACTTTTATCTAACAGTGCTCGTGGGGAAAGGACAAATTTAATGATAACAACTCAAATGCTTATAATCGTGCCCCTCCTGCCAGCCATTATCAATTTGCTGACTACAATCAGGATTATAACCAGGATTACAATCAAGAATACGGACATATGGCTGGTTACATCCCTATGCAAGGTGGTATGATGAACCCGGAGGTAGATACTATGTCCCAAGTCAACCCGAACTTCGGCTACGGATACGATTACAACCCTTATTACTCTTACCCACCGCAGCAAGATCCTAATATGCAAGGTTATAGCGACAACAATGCTGGATATGCCCGTGAAAATCAACAGCAGCAAAATTACAATGTCTGAATGTAAAATTTATACCGCTTTTAAGGCTTTAAGGCCTAATGAAGAGTATTTAATGTGTAGGTTCCTCAAACCTCTGTTCTAGAATTTAACTCTATAGTTTGTTGATAGAAATCTACCAATTATTTTCTATTTCCGTTTCCTCTACTTCATTATTTTTGTATTAATCATTCCTAATTCTTGATTTTACTCCCTCCACTCCTCTTCCTACTGTGTCCCTGCTTCCCTTATACTTTTCAACTACTTTCCTTTTGATCCTTCCTGCTATAAATTTTTATGCTAATAATTTTATTTTACATATAATATATAATTAGTTTGTAATGATATATTTTATTATAGACTGACTTTTAGTATGTATTTAAGCTTTTATAGTACTACTGGATACTAAGGTAGTTTTGATTATATAATTTCTAAAAACTAAAGTTCAATATTTAGTTTATTTTTATAGTTTAGAACTTTAATATACTTAAGAAAACTAATAATATTTAAAACATTAACCAAATTATATAGTTTACTACTATTTTAACAAATTACTGATAATTATAGTATAATAAATGTAAGATTAATATTATAAATTTTTGATAAAAAGCTTACTAAATTATTTATATATATTAACTTATATTTTTAGTTTATTATGCACTTTTATAATAATTAATGTCACTTTTTTCTTTTAGTATTTTTTTTCTAATAATTTTACTAAAATTTAATAGCTTTTACAAATATAGGTATCAATTATTATACTTATTTATATTAATAAAGTACTTAACTTTTGATATATTTTGTTAAAAATAATTATATAAAAAAAACTAAATCTACTATTATATAATAAAAGCATTTTTTAAAATAACATTTTTCTATAATAATAAAGTTATTTATTTTAATAAATAAAATATATTAATACTTTTAATATTATTATAAATATATATATATAAAATTAGCTATTTTTTAAGTAAATTCTAAAGAATATTTAAATATTTTCATTTAGATTAAGATTTAAATAATGCTATTATTTTATAAAAGCTAAGCTAAAAGTAAAATACTAATATTTTATATAAAATATATAAAACTTAATATTTTTTTAGTTATTATAATAATATAAAAAATATAATTATATATTAAAATAGCTTAACAGTTTTTTAAATAAACTTTTAAATTAAAATTAAAATAAAATTATTTAAGTAAATATATATTTTTACAATTTTATTTTAAATATATTATTATTAAAATTACTTTATAAATATACTAAATATAAAACTTTATACTTTAAAAAAAAATTATAATTTTCTATAAAGAAATAAAAGCTTAACTTTATACTTTATAATATATAATATTATAAAGTTATATACTTTTTTAAGTATAATAGAAAAAAGTTAATTTTAAATATTTTTAATTATATTTAAATTAGACTAAATTTATTTTATATAGCTAAATAAATTAAATTATAATAAAGCTTTTTAAAATTTTAAAATATAGCTTTAAAAGACTATATTTATATTATTTATATAGTTGGTATATATTTTTATATTTGCTTATTTTTTAAATAAAGCTTAAAAAGTTAAAATAAAATATTTAAAATTTAAGTTTTAGTTTTAAATAGATTTTAATATTTAAGTATAATAAAGTTTATATATATATAATAGTAGTTTTATATTTATATAAATGTAAAACTACCACTATATTAAATTTTAATTAACTTAATAGCTAAATTTTTTATTAACTTTTTAATTTAGAAATTAGCTTCTTTTAAGTAGCTAATTATATATATATGGATAGCTTTATATTTTTTTTCTATTCCTTATTTTAAAAATTATTATAATAAGTTTTTTTAAAGTATTTAAAATTATATATATAATAATATAATATTTTTAAATAAATTTATAAATAATTTTAAATATATTAAATCATTAATGTAAATTTTATATATTTTTTAATATATTAAGTTATTAAAACATATTTAGCTATAAATATTAATAATAATAAAAGTTTAGTTAAAATTAGTCTTATTTTCATATCTATATTTTAATTTTGTTTATATATACAACTTTTATATTTAAAACTTAATATGTAAGTTATTATTATAAATAATATAACTTATTATAAATATTTCATTTACAAGTAGTAATATTTTATTACTAACTTTTCAAAAATAAATGAGAATTTTAAATATTGAGTATTATTTATATAGTTTGTTTTTAATAATATTAGATTTAATTTAAACCTAATGGATATTAAATTTTAATATAATTTTTAAATTATTATATTAAACTTTTAATATTCATTCCTGCTTTTCATTTGTTAACTCTTATTTTATAAGATGTGAACAAAAAGTAGTTATATAATTATGTAAATGTATAACTACTACTGTATATAACTTATAATAAATGGACATAAACTAGTCTAATATAAATATTCATTTTATTTTATTTTTTAAAAGTAATATTTCTTAACTATTTGTAATTTTTTTCTTATAGATTTATTTTTATTTTGTTATAGGTTTACTTTTTTAACTTTAGAAATAGCAACTAATCTAGATTTTCATTTAGAGATATTTTTAAGGTAAACTTAAAACTAAAATATATTTATTATTTCTTATAGATTTATCTTTCTCAAACCTTTTACTTTATAAAATTAAAGTTTGTCAAAAATCAAATCTATTATAATGCAAATTTAAATACATCTCTATCAATTATATTTATAAAATAATAATTTACTATTAATTACATCTATTTATTAATTTATAAATATTATTTAAAAACAACGCTACTACTTAATTTAAACTTAGTTTTTGATAAAAGTGTTGGCATCCAACCAAACTTTAAACCTAGAATCGGAACTGAACCTATTGCGAAACAACCTTTTAAAATCGGTAACATCTTCAGTTTTTAGCATAATTTCTAAATCTAAAAACTTATTGTCTATCTCCAGCTTAGAGAGTATACTTTTACGCAACGGCTTCAATACTGATTTAAAGAATCTCAATTTAGGCAAGGTTAATAAATTGGTAACCAATCTATTGAACGTATCGTTAGAGTCCAAGAAGCTCTCCATATGTAAGTACTTTAAATTAGTTAATTGAACTAACCGACTGTTATCTAAAACGAAACTGTTGAAGTAACTAATAGACAGATTTTCAAGTTGGTTTGCAAACGTTTCATCGAACAGGTCGGTATGACAAGGTACGTCGTCAGTAAAACCTAATTTTAAGATCTTTAACTTTTCGAAGTTGAGATTTTGGAACAGAGGAGCTGGTTCAAAATCTTGTACCGACGAAGTTATGGTCATTATTAGATGGTTCAACTTAGAAAATTTCGAAGTACAGTTAAACGACATTAAAACCTCTCGTTCAACCGCACCTTCGATCTTTAAATTTAAAAGATTAATAAATTTACTTGAAATATAAAGTAACAGTTCGGTCGTTATAGCAATTTTGTAACCTAAACTTAAACTTTGTACTAATGGTCCATTTAACTTACTTAATATTTTAATAGCTGTTGTATTGTTAATAGATTCGAATAAATTTATATGGAATTTACTTATTCTATTTAAATTGATAGATTCTAATAACGAAAGTTCAAGGTTGAGATTTAAACTTAAACTTCTTAACTGTAACTTTGGTAAGAAATTTAATAAGTTGTTATTTATATCAGTTCGGTTACTAGCACTATTTACGTTTAAAGTGTTGATATTACACTTAGCTAAATTGAACACGTTTAAACAGTTGAAATGAGAACAGTCATTCGTACAACTCTGCTGTCTACAAGTTAACTTTAAATTTAGTTTACGTACAAGTTGTGGTGAGACTAATTTAGTTTGAATAATATCGGTATCCGACGAAAAGTCCCAAAATATATGTGGTGCGATCAGTTGAAGCCAGTATTTACTAACTGATACGTAGTTTTTCGAAACTGGTGCTAGTTGGTAAAATATCTCATTTAACAGTATATCAGGTAAACTATCGACACTTTGTTGTGTTGGCTTTCTAGAATTGAATCCTAACATCTTATTAATGAAGAAAAAAGCTAGAGTGAAAATTGAATTATATAGTACAAAATGCAGCTACCTACTTGAACAGGAACTGGTCAACGAATACATTTAATTAATACAGGCGGATAAAAATATATTGCCACTTATTACATTTGAGTTGCCTTTTTATTAAGAACCAATTTTAAAATTCAATAAGGTGGCGTATCTTTTACTTTTTTCGGTAATACGTTTCTGTAAAGTTCTATTAATTCTCCAGAAGGCAGTTCTACTAGCTGATCATTACTTTTTTAGGTAATAGTACTTGGGTTGCTTGCTTTATATTATCTATGTTCCAACTAAATAGCAAAACTTGCTTCGTTTTATTTATTATACCGCGAACTAAGTAGATTGAATTGGCTAACTCAATGTAAGTAGTAAAAAGCTCCTTATGCTTGGAAGCTGATGGAATTAAATTTTTATTATTTATAAATTCTCCGCTCTATGCAAATCAAATAAAGAAAAACTAATTTAACTTTGCATCTTTTAACCGATTTTTAATTGGAAAAATTTTAGAGCTTATCTTTCTAAATTTCGTAATTTTAACCTAAATAAAATTTTAAATTTAAGAATTCGGATTTTTAGTTATACCACCTTTAACAGAAAGTAAATCTGTACCGTTTTGCGGTTTAAGATATAAATTTTGCAGTTTAAATCTAAATAAGTTGCTTTTAAATTGTTGAATTATTTTGATTCATATTCTTTCACTATATACTAACTTTTCTTATTAATAGCGTAACTTCAACTAATTTTTCTTATAAACAAATGAAAACTAAAGGAATTAGGATTGACGTCTTTTGCTCTGTGAAAGCGAACAAAGGTATCGAAGGTAGTGCTAATCTAAAAGCAACTTTCGAACTGAAATATATAGTTATTTAATAAGTTTGAGCAAAATCATATTTAGTTTCTCTCGTTTCAGCATATATGAATAAGTGTAATTTTTAAAACGTACTGATCATAACGAAATTCGTACTGAAATCCAAAAAAAAAGATTTATATCAATAGAATATAAATAACTACATGTATAATTTATCAATTTAAAAGTAGGTGATGATAAATTTAATCCTATTTTAAAAAATCAAATATATTTTCACTATAAATACGATGAAGACGTATCATCTCAACTGTACAAGTCAATTTAATAATATTATACAGTAGGGTAAAATTACAAATATGAAGCCAACCGTTCAGTTACCAGTATTAGCTATAATTTTAAATTTAGTATTTAGTCAGAACTTAGCAAACCTTCCACCTCAACAGGGACAAGGACCACAACGTTTCTCACCTGGTGGATTTTCACCTCAGAACGATGCACCCGGTCTTGGTGGTAGTGGTAACAACCCAGCTATGGGAATATTCCCACAATCGATCCAAAACTTTTTAAATTCTCAGTTACAAGCGCAACAGACCGCCGCAGCACCTCAAGATCAAAGTCAAAATCCGAACCAACCCGACCAAAACCAGCCCCAACCTACTAGCGACGGAAAAGGTATACATTTTTATAAAGAACTGGGTCTAACTGTTTTAATTAGCTAGTTCCGATCAACAAAACCCTAACCAAGATTTAAACCAACAGCAGAGACCTGAACAAGGTCAACAGCAGAGACCCGATCAAAACCAGCAACAGAGACCTGATCAAGATCAAAGTGGTAATATTTAATAAATTAAACCAAATTCATAGTCAATCATTTAGGTAACTCAGATAACCAAAGACAAGGTAGCAGAGCTATACCAACCCGTACTTCTACCAGCTCATCGCCCCCTACTTCAAAGTAAACTATTAACCTTCACTTTTGACATTAACCTATATTTTTTAGAAGTTCTTCATTACCAACTATCCCAACCCGTACTTCCAACGCAAACGCAAATTGGAACGCTAATATTAACTATTTAATGTTTAATACCGTCTTGTTGGCATTTTTGGTACTTAACGGTATCGATTTTTTGGTTTAACAGTACGGTAGAATAAATATATTATCTTTAGTAGTCAATTATAATTGTAGCACTTTTAGTTTATTAGTCATTTTGATTTATATTTTAAAGCCAAGATTTTTCGATAGTAATTTAGGTGAATTGACATTTCGTTAAATGGTTTTTAATTTTAGTATTTATCATATATTGAAAAGTAAATTGCTTTTATTCGATAGTTATTTTATATATATTTTTGAGTTGTAGTTTTTCATTTATACCAATTAATTTATACCATTGCAGCATTTTAATTGTTAATAATTTTCGAAATGAATAATAGATACAAATTAAATAATTGAAAACTATGTACTCAACTATTGACTTAACAACTTTTACAATTGACATTGAAATTTAAGCATAAAAGTTTAAATCAAAGTTTTAGCTTTAATTATATTTCAGAAGTGATCAAGTTTTTAATACTTAGTAATAACTAAAATAGAATTAATTTATTTAATTATAACAATATCAAAGTCCAAAGGATGAATATTTAATGTTGATAATATCACATTATTCTATAATTAAATATCAGATACACTATTTATAGTTAAAGTTAAAAAAAATGTTGCATATATAGAAGTTAAGAATAGGCTATATAAACTTAAAAAGCTATATTTTGTAATTTACTATCTAAATAATTATAAAAATACTAATTATATTTTAAAGAATAGTTTTTAACTTTTTTTAAATTATATTAGTTAAAATTACTATAAGTAAGTATTAAATAAAATAGTTATATTTATAAATATATATTAAATATTTACCAATTTATTAAAATGTAATAAAATTAAGTATTTAAAATTATTAAAAACTATAAAGTTTATTAAAATTATTTAGTAACTTAGTATATTTTTATTTTTTATTTTATTTTACTTTACTATATAGCAAATTTATATATATTTTTATAATTAGATATTTAAAATAATTTTATACTTTTAAATAATATAATATAAGCTAAAAAAAATTTTATTATAAAATATAAACTAGCTTTTATAATTAAAGCACTATAATTTTAAATTTTTCTAATTTATTTATTGATTTAATAGCTATATATATTAATTTTAAGCCTTTAATACATCTATATAATAAATATTTATTGTATTTATTTATCTTTTTTATAAGGTTTAAGTATATAAAAATAAAATATTTAAAGTTTTGGTAAAGATAGTAGTAATATAGCAGTACTTAATAATAGTACTACTATTAAAATGTATTTAATTTTTTCTTTAATTAGTTTTTTTAAAACTTTTTAATTAATTTATTATATAATATGCTAATTATTTAAAACTTCATTAATAATACTATTATATTTAAATATATATTACTAATTAAATAATATATTATAGAGTAGTAATTATATATTTATATAAATTTAAATATAATTGTTTAGTTTATTTTAGAATAAGGTATATAAATAACTTTCTAACATTTCTAATTATAAAGTAGCTAGTAAATTATTAAAAATAATTTATAAAAAGGTAGGTATTAATTTAAAATAGTTAAAATATATTGAAAAGCTTCAGCATATTATTTATTATATAAAAATGTTTTTTAATATATTTTTATCTAACTATTATATACTAATCTACTAAATTTAGAACTAGTTTATTAGAAGTTAAAAGTATATACTTTTCTAATAGTTAATATATATTAATTTTTATGATATTTATTTATTTATTAAAACATTAAGTTTTTTTTTAAATTTAGGTCAAATTTAATTAGCTAATTCAAATAAAAGTTTTCATTAATAATTTCCCAACTATCTATAATTTTTTAAAGTATAAGTAAAATATGTAATTTAAATTATAATTCTGAAGTACTACCAATACATATATTGATTTTTTAAAACTTTAATACAATATATATATAAAATGCCCTCTTAAGTTTTATATGTATTGGCAGCTCTATTCTAATTAAACTTTTAAAAAAGCAGATTAAAGTAATTTAAAATCTTTTAGCATGAAATATCTTGATAACCCAAACAAAAATAGAGTATAAAATTTTATAGGTAAATACCTAAACTAAACAGAGCTACCATTTTAAAAATTAACCACACCTGCCATTAAACATAATTCTACCTTCATAACTAAAACGACGCTAACACAAAAATCAAAAAATCACGAGATTATACAACCACCCTTTTCCTTTGATTTTTTGTTCTTCTTATCTCTAATACTACCTATCTGGGATCTAGATAGAGTAGGTGCGAAATCGGGTTGGTTAAGTCTATCTATAGCGTCCTTAGAGCCGTGTTTAGCAGCTTTCTGATACCACTGCATAGCTGCATTCATATCGATCTCTGCGCCAACTCCAACTTCGTAGTAGTGTCCCATAGCGTATTCAGCTTTAGGTAGACCTTGATCGGTAGCTTTTTTACACCAATCGTAAGCGAGTTTGTCGTCTTGATCTAAAATGCCGGGTGCACCGGTGAAGTACCAACCACTCAGAGCAAGCTGAGCTTCTGGGTGACCTGCTTTAGCACCGTAAGTATAGTAGTCTATGGATAAGCTTGGATCAACTGGGAATCCGTGTTCACCGAACTCGTAGAAGAATCCGACCTTGTTCTGAGCCGATCGGTACCCTAAGTTAGCAGCCTTGATCAGGTATTCCATACCTTCGACACTATCACGTATACCTAAATCTTCTTCATATAGCCCTAATAAGATCAAGGCCCATATGTAAGCTCCAGTTGGACAACTTTGGTTAGCTTCTATAGCTGATCTACGTAAATAGAATTGAGCGTTCTTGTGGTTGACTCCTAATTTCAACTCTCCGTAAATATAAGCCACACCTAATCTCTATCAAAAAGATAACAATATACTAGTTAGAAAATATAAATGGATGTTAAACTTACGTAGTTGGATGAAGGGTCTGCTAAAGCAGCAGCTTTTTTGTAGTAGGCTACAGCTCTTGTATAATCCTTTTTCTTTTCGTAATGGTAGCCGATCTTATCCATAGCGGGAGGGTAACCTAATTTAGCAGCTGAAAGGTACAACGAGGCAGTTTTACTGTCACTTTTCTCGTAACCGTACTGTTCATTTTCGTGCCAAGAAGCGATGATAAAAATGGCTTCCGGGTAATTCATCTTATGTAAACGTTTGATACAATGTATACCTTCCTTTTCCAACTTCTTACCAGCGTTGGCGTCGTAAGCTTCCGAATTAACGTCAGACAAATTCTTAGCTGAGGCCAGTAGGTACTTTGCAAAATCCAATTGAGTCTTAGGGTCGCTGCCTTTCTTTGCATTTTCCCTATACATATCCAACATCTCGTCGTTCCCAATCAAAGTTAAAGAAATTTGACTCTGACTTGCTGGTAGTCCACCCATCGATTTAGGTCTACGATAACTACGGAATGACGAAGGCTCTACGAACAAGAGGGATAGTCGTTTTTCTGTTGATCCTGCTGAATCCATAAATAAGGAGGACCTTCTCAGCTCGTTTACCGACCTTGGTCGTATTGAAGAACTGTTGCTTTGTAGTGGATTTAATTCTTTACCCGTCAAAGGTGCTCCCTTTTGATATGGTTTACCTGGCACATTTAGATGGTCTTCAAAACCATCCTCTTTTGTACTCGAACTCCTCTCTAGTTGTAAAGATCTACGTTTGCTCAGACTACGATTTAATCCATCCGGTTGTTTGGTTACAGCGATCATAGCTTTATTTTAAAGTAGTTGATAACGAGTTCAGTGTTAGTAAAGGGTATTAAATAAATATATAAGTGTGCTGTAATTAAATATTCTTCTACAAACCAGGCTTCTTGTTGATATTTTGCCTTATTTTATTTTGAAAGTTAAAGATGTCTCGATCACAAGAAGGTAAAATAGAAGTTTGCCAGGTAAACTTTTTATTTGTGCAATCAGGTTATTTTTGTAATCATGGTATATAAGTTATAAAATCATCTTTTAATCAAAATTGTGGTGAGAACTTCAAGAATAGTTAGTGTTTTCATATAATACCGCTTTTTAATTTGACCCTTTAAATTGCATTATTATAAAATAGAACCAGTTGCTTTTAAAAGGAAAACGGTTGCAATATAAGTTTCTATTTATAACTTCAAAATGAAAATTTATGTTGCTACATGCCAGTTTCCCTTCCATGTTGATATGCTGCACTACTACTATTTTCCAGGGATCGTTTATCTGAATGATGACAGTGAACAGTTTTATAATTAAATTAATTTGCCAAGAACCAAAAACTATTTTTGGACTCAAAACTATTTTGATAATGAGGGTAAAGTACCAAAATTATTAATTAAAATGTCCAAACTTATGCTTAGTTTTTTCCGTATCTATTATTATTCAATTCAATTAACTGTAAATAAACACTGATCCATATTTATAAATTTTTCTAAAATACCTTTCAGATTATAATTTATTCTTAAAAGTTTTTGCTGAACACGAGATTACTTTAAATTTTAAGAATTTATTTGTTGAAAAGTAAGCTGATAAACCTTTTCCCAACCACAACTTTATCTACAATTCTAGAATGTTGATCCCCAGCTAATAAGGCAAAGCTAACTATTTCGTTGATCTGGCTTTTATTGAGGAATTCAATTTTGTAAGTTTTGGGACTTATAAGAACAAGTGTGTAAAACTGATACTTGTTATAAAAGTAATATGTACAGTCACCAGGAAAATAGGACATTACTTAATTCATTTTATTAAAATTAACACTTTTTAAACATATTGATCGAAAAGGATATAATGAATACCAAAATCTCTAATATAGCTGCTGTATTTGAACAAAATTTAAGTATTGTAAACTAAAGTATTACACTGTTAAAATTAGGCATAAACAGCTTAAATTTGGTAAAAACTGTATTTTTGATAAGTCATTACTAAACTAACTAGTAATAAAAATATACAATTAACTTTTTAGTATACTATATTTATATGTATGGAATTTTACTTATAAGGTAATTAAATTAACCATTTAAAATTTTTATTTTCATTACAAGTTATTAAAACTTTTCTAATTGTATATTTTTAATATATATATTTAAAAATTGAAAAATGGTAAATAAATATAAAATTTTACCATTTTTATCAAAAATTAACAATATACAATTAATTAAATTAAAAAAATTAAGCTTAAAAATAGTACTATTATTAAATTTATAAGTTTTAATTGTATATTTGAAATTTAAATATAGCTTATAATAATTTATAGTTTTATATTTATTAATTTATAGTAAATTTAAAATTAAAAATAAGAAAAAAAATTAAAACAATTAGCTATATTATAAATTATAAATTAATTTACTATAGATTTTATATTTATTTAAATATTTTCATTAGTTTATATAAATTTAGTATTTTAATTAGTAATTTTAAAAATAAAAATAAATAAAATTTATTTTAATATAATGAGTTTATTAGTATTTAAGCTAATTAATTATTATTAATAATGCATTTTATATTAAATAGTTAAAAATATTAAATGTAGTATTTTAGTTATAAATACTAGTATAAAAATAAATAAAAATAATTTAAAAAACTTAAAGCTTAAAAAAATGTTAAGATTTTATAATTTTATAATTTTATAATTTTAATAAACTATTAATTTTTAGTATTAGAAATAAGTAAAATTAATTATAATATTATAAAATTTTAGTATTTAAATTTAATAAGCAATTTATAATTATAGCTAAAAAAATACATCAAAAATATATATTCTAACTATATATTTTTTAAATAAATCTTTAAAAATATATATATATAAATTATTAATAAAAAAGTTTTATAATTTTAATTTTAAATTTATTATAAAATTTAATAAAAAGTATTAAAAAATATAAAATAAAGTTAATATATTTTAAATATATTATTATTCTTTTAATAAAACTTATTTTTATTTTAAATTATTTTATTTTAATTTATTTATTTATAATTAACTTTACTATATTTTTATTTAATTTAATAATTATGTTACTTTTATACTTATTTTTAAATAATTATATTATATATACATTTTTAAATATTATTATACTAATAATATATATTATTTTGTTTTTTTATTATTTAAAAGTAGTTAAAATATTAAACTTAGTATATATTATAATAAGACTAAAAATTTATAAAAATTACTATTGCTAATAATTTTTATATTATAATTAATATACTATTAATAATATGTTTAAAAAGTAGTTAATTTATTAAAAATAATAAATTAAAAGGCTAAAATTTGTAATAAAAGTAATATAAAACTTAAATATATTCAAATAAATTATAATATATAAAATTTTTTATTAAATTAAAAGTATTTTCTAATTTAAAAAATAGCTTTAGCTAGAAAATAAAAATTTAAAAATAGTTAGAAGCATTTAGTATTATAGATAAATCTTAATATAAATATATATCTAAATTTAAAAAACAAGTTATAAAGTTATAATTACAGTATAATTTTCTAAATATAGTAAAATTAGGCTTTAAAATTTATTATATAAATAAGATATACTTATAATTATACTAATAAAATAAGTTTATAAATTCAAAATATATATGCAATAAGTAGTATAAATATAAATATTTAAATATAATTTAATATATATTATAGCTAAAAGTTATTACTATTAGCTTAATTAACTAGTAAAATAAAAAAATTATTATTATAATTATATTAATAAAATATAAATATATATTATATTTATTAAATAAATTAATGCTTAATAAATAATTTATAAAATATTAATTATAAATATAACTTTATACTATAAATAATATTTTGACTTAATAAAAAAATAGTAAAACTTTAAAATATATTATAATAAGCTTGTAAATATAATTAAATAAATGTAATTATTATATTTTATAATAAAGTTATAAATTAAAATTAATTAAAAAAATAAATTATACTGTTATACTAAAATTAAAATTTTTAAAAATTATTTAAAATTATTATAGCTATTACTTTTAAATTTAGAATAAAAATAAATACAAGTTTAATAAATCTAATTTTAAATAATTTTTAAATTATGAATATATATATTTATAAGTTAGCAGTATTAAACTTTTTAATTAAATTTATATATACTATAAAACTATATATAGTATAATTTTTTTAAATTAAAAATGCTTAAATTTTATATTAAATGTAAAATTATATTAAAAAAATAATATACATATAGCTTTAATTTTATACTAAAATAATCTTAAAAAAATATATATTAATAATTATATTATTTAAATTAATTATTAATTTAATAGTATTAATAATATTAAAATATATACTATAAATAAAGATATTCTTTTAATATTATAACTTAGTATATAAATTAAATTATTTAATATTTGCCTAAATTTATTAAAAAAACACTTTTAATAAAATTTATATAAACTAATATACTAACAATAAATAAATTGACTTAAGTTAATAATATAAGTATTTAGAATTAAATTATTAATATATATTTAAATATTATAAATATAAAAAATAATTTTAAAATTTATCTTAATAATACAAATTGCTATATAAAATAGATAATCTGTTTATTACTTATATAATTTAGGTATACTTATTAAATTAAAATTTTAAATTTAAAGAAATATAATACCTATAAACTTACTATACATATAGAATATGAGTATAAGTAAATTACTATAACTATATTGTACTAATATAGATAATATCTAACTGAGATATTAGAAAATAAATTTAATTATAGTGAAATTGTTTAAATAAATTTATACATATTTAGATACTTTATAAAAGATAAATACCATTATATATATATAAATAGGTAGTGGATAGGGTAGGTCAATTTTAGTATGTAAAGTAATAACTAAAGGAAAGCTGTAATGACGTATTTCTAAAATTGTAAGTAACTTTTTTATATAAATTCTGATTGAACAAGCAGACTTTCGTGCATTATTATTTATCGATTTATTGTATAGTTGTTATAAGAGTAAAACTAATAAACATACATTTATATTTATTGTTATATCGGTTATACTTTTAATATAAAGCATCAAGTATATCCACAGATCCACATTTAAAACATATAATTATGCTAATCCTTAGTGTAAGATTATAAATTGTCCACGTAGCTAAAATACAAAATTAAAAGTAATACTAAACAACACTACCGTTGTTATATTGGATAAGGTTTGGCTTGTATTTTTAGTTTTAGTTGACATGGACATTCAGTACAGTTTGTCCGAAACTATCGAATTAAAAATCTTCACTTGTACAAAGTTTAAAACTCAATTCAATTCTGAAACCAGAGCAACAGTTAAAATTGTATTGAAAGTTAAACTTTCTATAACAAATATTGGTTTGGTTTAAATTAATAGTTTACTTGTAGCTATGTGTGCAACAATAAAAGTATATAAATAGCTTAAAGTAGTACTTTATAAAATTAAAAATCAACTACAACAAAAATATACTTTAGCTATGGAGCCAACCAGTTCAAACAATAGATGTAATAGCTCGAACGGAGCGCAAGAGCTAACTGGTATCGAATTGATCATTTATAAGATCGTTAAAGTAGTACTTATAATCTACGTAATCAAGACTTTATTTTGTAGTTTACCGTTCCCGTTATTGTTACTTTTAATTTACTTTATCTACAAGAAGTTTCGTAAAGATCCCGACTTTTTCAACGCTTTTTTAGCTAAGGGTACTAAGGTAGTAGAGATGGTACTTAATTACGTAAACTGGGTCAAAAGTACGGTTTTTTTCAACGCTAATAACGACGGTAGTAGTAACCATGGTGTTAAGTCTAAGGATAGAAAAATAACTGAGAATGAAATCCCAATGTATATCGATAAATTAAGAGGTTTAAGTATCGATAAATTTAAA
>JAWQFY010000383.1:0-33769 GCA_037055185.1 Capillidium rhysosporum | reverse complement strand
ATAATAATAGAATAGACTTTTTAAATAATAGTTTAAATAATAGTTTAAATAATAGTTTAAAAATATTTAATTTTAGGCTAATAAATTAATTTTAAGCTAAATAAAGATTTTTTCTTTTATTAATTATAAAAATACTCCTTTTTTCTTTATAAATAAAATACTTTACTAATTATTCTACAGTTAAAATTTAAAAAAATAGTTAAATTTTTATATAAATTAAAATTTTTTAATATATTCACTTTTTAATAAATTATAATACTATAACATATGTTTTAATTTATAAAAATTTTAATAGATAAATGCCAATGCTAATATATTTTTAAAACTTTATTTACTTATAAGCTAAAAATAAAAATTAAGTTTTTTAAAATATAATTATCTTTATACCTAAATAATATCTTTTTATAAACTAAGAAAAATAAAGATTTATTTTAAAAGTAATATTTTATTATTAAAAATATATTTATTTAAGAAGTAGATGTTTACTTACTATAATATAGCCTAAATTAATACATAATATAAGTAGTATTAATTATTATACTATTTATAATTTTTATGAATTATGTTTTATTAAGCTTATTTATACTTTAATATATATACATACTTTCTTTTTATTAAAAATAACTACTTATACATACTATATTATAGTAAATAAATTGCTACTGTATTTTAAACTTGTTATTTAATTGATCAATACTATTAAAATATATTACTTATACTTTAATAAATACAAATAATTTTGTTTTAACAATATATTATCTATTTATGCACTAATATATATATTATTTTTTATATTAATTTAAGTAAAATCCTCTTATACTAATCAAATTACGCTCCTATACGACAAGGAAGATAGCTATACAAGCCTAATAAATAGTTTTTATCCAATATAAAATCAATTTTCAAGAACTGAAAATTTTATTTTAAATTAATAACTATATTTATATATACTTTAAAGAATTATTATAAGGGCGTATAGCTCAGTGGTAGAGCAATCGACTGCAGATCGATAGGTCTCTGGTTCAAATCCGGGTGCGCCCTTGAAATTTTTTCATAACAAAATTGTATTTTTTGCTAAATATCTTTCAAGTCATTCTCGAAAATTATTTTGGATTTCTAATTTCATAGCTGTTCAAGTTTTAATAAATTAAGTTTAATTTTAAATCATATTCCTTCAAGCTAGTAACTCATTATCTTACAAATTTCATAGCTTTGGTACAGAATATGACGTTGTATTTTTAAAAAACTAAGCTTAAAAGTCATCTAATTTGTTCAAACTTTAGGTTGATTTTCATTTCTTTTTCAAAATAGACATTGAAAATAAAGTTGAAATGGATGACAACAACGAACTTAGAAGAGCTGCATTAGCACCAGAAGATAGTAGAGGTAGTTATACGATACCCGACAAAAGGTTTAGTGATAGGCTAAGTTGTCAACCTATAAAAATTCTCAATCTTACAAGTAAATTCTTCCAACATTTAAAGCTTTACCAATTTTAAATCTAAAAATTAGACATACCAAATTTAAGTTCCGAGGCTATCGATTCAAAAATAATTGAATTTAGCACTAATTTAAACTATATAATATTTGGAACACCACTTAAAGTTACCTTTTCGAACCAAAAGTTTTTTAATGTAAGTTTAATTTTTGGCTCAAAAATAATATTAAATCTAAATATATAGTTGGTAAAATACTTAGTGAAAACCAACCACGGCAAAAAGTTGTACGATACGATTAAAGCTAGTTTAAAGTTACAAGTTGCTGAATTAAACAAACATTTCGAAAAGTAAGATTTATCAAATTCTAAAATCTAGAATTGTTGTTAGGTTAGAATCGGATGACTTAATCTATTTACAAACTTTAATAGCTGAATGGTCCAAGTTTCAAACCTTGCTAGTACTTTATTTTAAGTTTTAAAACATCAATTAAGAAAAAATATATATTAGGTTAGACTAAGTAATTTGTTAGCTTATTTGGACCGTGAGTTTTCAGTTTTGGAGATAGGACACTCGACAATAAAGTAAACTATAAAACGTTTCTATTTATATATATATACTTTTTTTTGTAGGGAGTTAGGTACCGAAGAGTTTCGTAAAAAGTTATTGAATAAAGACTTGGTTATCAACCGTTTGGTAGAAGCCACTTTAAACTGTATCCAACTACAAAGGTAATTGTTTCCATCTTATTTTATTTGTTTTACTTATACTGGATAAGGGAGAACCAGATTCCAGCGATTACCAACTTAAACGGTATCTTTGGGATGACGAAAGGGTTACGTCATTTTCGTTCCAAGTTGGGGCAAGGAATCCAAACACAACTCCAAACAACCTACTCCGCCCAAGCCGAAAAGATGTTCAAGGAAGGTACCATGAACCTGAGTGAACATCTCAGTTACTGTTCCAGTAGCGTGGAAAGCGAGGAGTTGGGATTGAAATTCTGGCTTGACGGATTCAACTTACAGTCCAAGGGATTCAAGTATATCATTTATCAGGAGTTGTTGCATTCCAAATTGGCTATGGATAGTTTAAAAGTGGGGCTGCAGAGTACTTTCCAGAAGGTACTCACCATTAATGACGAATATGAGGAGGGTATAACGCTGTTGAGTAAAACTTATCATTTGTTCTACATGTGCGAACAGTTGCACAAATTGTTCGGGCTAGTTTCTGACGCCTTACAGGTATGCTTTTTAAACAAGTAGCGTCTTTACTATCTTTACTGACCCATCTTATTTTACAGATTACCAGTATTAACCACTTCCAAGATCGTAACTTAGATCCTCAACTTTTGGATCGTTTACTAGCTTTTGACCTCAAATATCAATCAGTAGTCGAACGTGCATTCCAATCCAACGACTTAGCCAAACAGGTATTTGATAAAGGATTACGTAAGGCGCTGCAAGACCGGGGTGATCTACTACCTAAACTGCTGGCTAAAGCTTTCGACGCTTACCTCAAATCTCCTAATCACGTGGGTGCACTGGAAAACGAGGAAGATGCTGATGGTGAAGAGAAACGATTAGAGGCTCATATTCAAGAGCTGTTTCGGGTTTTCAGATTCTTACAAGGCCGTGATCTATTCGAGGGTTTCTACAAATTCTTTTTGGCCCGAAGGCTTCTCTTAGGTCAGATCAACTGCGAGAGGTTGGAACGACTGGTTATCTTACAGCTCAAGACTGGTAATTTAATCTAGTTGCAATTTAAGTATTGATTTTTTAAAATTAGTGGTTGGTCAAGGGTATACGGACACCTTGGAAGGTATGTTCTTGGATATAGAACGTAGCGCCGAACTGGTCCAGAAGTTCCAAAATTGGCAAACCAAGCAACTTCTACCTTCACCTAGCGCTGATTTCAATATGGTGGTGCCAGCTCCATTCCAGTTCGAACCTAAGGTCCTAACTACTAAGAACTGGCCTAACTACCCGATCGAGCCCTTCAAGTTGCCAGATCAGGTAGCTTTACTTTTTTTTGTAAACCTTGTATTGAAAATAATTTAGATGCAGAGGGTAGTAGATAATTTTAACCATATGTACCTCGAAACTTATAGGGAACGTAAGCTGTTCTGGCATCACCCCCAGTCCAAATGTACCTTAAAAGCTACCTTCTTGAATAGAGTAACTTGAGTTCGGAAATTTTTCGGTTCTAATTGGAATCTTTTTAGAGCTACGAACTTACCGTTTCCTTATCCCAAGCACTCGTCTTGCTGCAGTTCCAGGATGACCTTACTAATATTAGTGGTGGTAGTTTTAAGGGTGCTGTCGAGAGTAAAAGAATTAAGTTGAGTTACGACCAGTTACTGCAGCGTACCCACCTCTCTTCTACCCAACTTAAACTAGTGTTGGTGTCTTTGATTCGACCACGTAACTTTTTACTCAAAACACCATCGGTAGTTTCCTTTTTTCAGTTGGCAGTTAATTAACCTTTTATTACTAGGTGGAGGTTGCGCATAGAGTTACTGAAACGGATCTATTCGAAGTGAATGCCAACTTTAAGAACAATAAGTCCAAAATCTATGTGAATTCCATACAACTTAAAGAAACGGTACCTTTTTTCTTGTTTGTTTTTATAGCTGACCTGATTGCTTAGAAAAATGAGGACGATGCACTCCACCATTCCGTTTTAGAAAACCGCAAATTCTTGGTAAGTCATCAACTTTCAGTTTCCTTTATTGGTTAACCATACTATTTTAGGTAGAGGCGTTCTTGGTACGTACCTTAAAAGCGGTCAAATCGGCTACCACTCACCACCTCATCAAAGAAGCCATCCAACAACTCAACTTCCCAGTCGATCCTAAGACTATAAAAGAGCGGATATCCAACCTAATGGAACGAGAGTTCTTGGTTAGGGATGAGGTGGATTTGGAGAAGGTGCATTACATAGCTTAGTCCTAGTTTCTTTGCAGGTTTGAGTGTTTTTTTTTAATTTAGTGGTTTGGATTAAACTTTATATTTAGCTAGCTTTCCTCCTTTTTTGCAATAGAACTTTAAGAAAGTAGGTAGTAAGGTTTACATTCTTAGCTTTAGTTTACCTACCAATCAGAATTATATGTTTAAAATTTAAAAAATTAAAGGTTTAATTTACTTATAACAGTTGCTAATTAATCTACTTATCTTTAGAAATTAAGTTTAAAACTATAACTAGATGTACCTTACTTGGCAATCTGAAATTTAAAATTTTGAATATATATATATCTAATTAAAATTTCCTTATTATTTTTTTCATAACTCAAGGTAAATATATTGAAATTTTTTTAGCCTAATTAAATTTATTAAAATTTTAGAACTTTTTTTAAAACTTAAAAGTTAACAAAGAATAATATATTGGATTAAATATACTTTTCTACATTTAAAACTGCTATAACTTAAAGAATTATTAATTTTAATTATTTTAGTTGCTTTTTTTATTTACTTTAAGGTATTAATACTATTATTTTATATTTAAACATAAGTTTTTGCTTTTTAAAAAATAGAGCATCTATTTAAATTAAAAATATTCAAAAATATAAAATATAAAAATTAAAACTTTAAAAAAAAATTTTTACTATATTTTTATTTATAGCTTTATATAAGTTTTTTTTAATGTAATTTTGCTAATGGTTTTTTTTAAAGCCAGAGCTTAAAAAGATTTTTGGCTTTATAAAGCTAAAAATATTTAATTATTTTTAATTAAATTAAAAATTAAGCTATAAATAATCTTCAATTTATAAAAGCTAAATAAAAAGTAAAATTTTAGTGTTATGTATAATATATAAATTTTAATAAAATTTCTAGTTGTTATAGTAATATAAAAGGTAGAAAAAAGATATAATATATATATTTATATATTAAAATAGTTTAATAATTTTTTAACTAAATTTTTTAGAAAAATTTAAAATAAAACAGTTTTAGTAAAGCTTTAAGTTTAAAAGCATTTTTTTAAGTTTTTATAAAATTTAAAAATTGCTTAATTTTATTTATATTTAAAAATCTTTATAGTTTTATTATAACAAAATAAAAAATAAAAATGTTATTTAAACTACACTTTTTGAAAAACTGCTTAAAGTTTAAAGTTTAATTAAACATGTCAATTGTAAGTTTAAAAATATTAAAACAAAAATGTTAAGATATGTAGCTTAAATAAAATATATTCATAATATTTTAATCTAATTAAAATTTCTATTTTCTACAATTGGCTTAATTAACCTTAAAAAGTTTCTTGACTTTTTAGTAAATCACTTAAAAATTAAAAATATACCAAAGAAAATATTATTTGATAATACTATTATATCTATGATATTATTGAAATATAAAAACATATATTATAATGCTCTGTAAATTTTGTATACTTAAACTAATATTATATAAACCTTTAAATTAAAAAACTCACTATTAAATTGGTGAAAAATATGAATTGGTTTTATATTTTTAAACTTTCAAGATAACTTTCCTAGAAAGGATGTATTAGTTAAAAATACACTTATTCTTATAATTTAATGTCTTGGTGAGTAGGACCTATCACGGTTGTAGGATCTTCCATTATCACGCCTTGAATCTCTATCCCTATAATAACGTATATCATCATCTTCAGAGTTATCTGGGTTATCCAGGTCACGCCTACGTCCTCTACGATCATCCCTATCACGTCTACGTGACCTATAATCTCTACGATTATCATCGTTATTATCACGATCATCACGACTATTTCTACGTCTCCCTAGCCTTGAGTTAATTGGCTCTCTTGTGTATGTCTTAGGTTCGAGACGGTAAGATACGGATCTTTGGTCGTATTTTAAAAATGCAAAATCAACTGTTAATTTTTGTCCCATTAACTCAGCATCATTTGCTTCAGTTACTGCCCTCTTCGCTTGCTCGAATTGCTCATACTCTAATAAAGCGTAGCCCTAGTAGTCAAAAACAAAAATTAGTGAAGTTTTCGAAAATACCTTAAATTACTTTAACATAACCGTCGTTTCTGTCTAAATTTAAATGTATACTTTTAACAACTCCAAATTCACTAAAAAAGTCTAACACATCTTCCTCACTAGCTTCACGGTGAACATTAGTAGCAACTAAAGTCCAACCCTCGATAGCTAAATATAAAATCAGACTATTTATTTATTTTAGCAATAGTTACATTTTTCAGCTTTATCTCCAGTTGATTCAATTCTGTCGACTAAAAGTTTGCCAGTTGAATCTAAATTTTACTCTAAGAAATTATATGAGTTTATATGGTATACCTGGTTCAGTTTGACTTTTAAATCCACGTCCTTTACGTACAACTTCTGTCTCTTCAATTTGCGTTTCAATCTGCTGAATTATATCTGACTCGTCTTCCATAATTAAAATTTTGGTATTTTTAAATTTACAATAAAATTTTAAGAAATATTCGATTTATTTCTGATTCACCATTCTAATTTGGGTGGATAGAATATCAGTTAGTTGACAAAGTAATACTTATTTAATGTAAAATAGTAGTATTTGCTTAATTATTGGCCAATAAAATTAGGTAGAGTTTATTAAAAACGCAGCTTCAAAATAAGAAAAAATTAACCTGTAATAAATCTGCAAAAGTTTTGAATTCCACGCTAATTGTATAAATGATGTCTTGAAAAAAGGCTCTTGTGTTTTTCGAAATTTTTAGATTTTACTCAAAAGTATATAAACTGATGAAATACTTTACGAAACCAACAATATTAAAGAATATACGATTGTATAGCACCAATAAGGGCATAGAAGCTGAACAAGCCTTCAGTTATATGTTGGCACGAAACTTAGTAGTTTCCGGGCTACCTGAAGAAAGTGATTATTTAGCAATTAAATCGATAACACCAAACAACCGAGGAATTTTTGCATTAAGTAATATTCCAAAAAGTACAAAGATTATAGAGGAGGTACCAATAACGAGTAGCTTAAAAAAACTAGATTACTTGAAGTTAAAAAGCTGTCCGCAATGTTTACAGCCTAAGCTAAACAATCAAAGTTACTGCAGCACTAAGTGTGAGTCGGAGAGTATGGGATACCATCACATAAAGGAAGTAAAAGATTTAAGTTTGAAGTTTCAGTACCAGTTACGAGTTTTTCCGACCTTAATTTTAAATTTGATATTCGAATGTTTAGTACAGTTTAAAACTGAAAAGTTTTCACCTGTATATTACACTTTACCACATTTAGCATTCGTAACTCATAAAGACATACCCGAACTTTGGAAACAGGATTATGAAGCGATAAAGGAAGGACTGTTAAGGGATCCTTCAAGAGTTTCTTACTTCAGTTTAGAATGGTATGTTCGGATGATGTCCGTTTTAGATTTAAATTCATTTTCTATACCCGACCCAGAAAAATTAGGCCGTCCTTGGGCTTCCGCTCTGTATTTACTAGGCTCGATGATCAACCATTCATGTATACCCAATTGTGATGTAAGGTTTGTAGGAAATAAGTTACAAGTAATATCTAATAGAGTGATTAAAGAAGGTGAAGAGATTTCTATCGCTTACTTAGACACTGATAAGTTTAATAGTCATAAGGATGTTCATGAATTTTTAAATAGAAAGTATGGATTTAAGTGTAATTGTCCTATATGTAGAGATATGAAATTGGCTTCTATTGAACAATAAAAAGTTTTCAACACTTTGTATTTTATTTATAAATTTATTAATTAGCTAATTTAATACCCAATTTTGAGTTAAATAATAGAGATGTAACCCACCGAATAGGTGCCATAAAGAATGAGTTGGCGCTATTTTCTTTCGATCTAAAAGGAAACAGGCAATACCGATAAGTCCGGACAATAAAGCTTGAATTTGACCTAACTGTAACATACGTACTAATACAACTGGTATAAGAATGGCGAATAAAAGTACTGTTAAGCTAGCAGTATCTTGCCAAAAATTTACAAACATTAATAATACTATTAAAATTGTTAATATGTATATAGGTAATATGTTAGTTGCTGCTTCTTCTAAGTAAATTTCTGGTCTAAATATCAGATGGACGGTGTTCTAAATTTTAAAAAGTTAGATTTGCACTTTACTTCATAGAATTACCAAAGCTATCATTATAGTAGCAAAACAGCAATCTGCCGAACTAAAAATTTTATATAAAGTCAGATGGTAGAGGAAGGAAAACGAAGCTGTAACAAAGCTTAAACTTAAATATATGTTTAAAGGTAATATTAATTTCGAAGTTGGAATATCATTTAAAGCTAATAAAGGTAAAGCGAAAAACCAAGAAGTTATAGTGCACCAAAACTCAGCTATATAAATAAGTTTTGTTATTAGAAATATAAAATTAGGAAATAAATGCTTTAAAGTAGAAATATAAAATTACCTATATACTTTGAATAATGATACTTCTTTTCCATAGTTACAACGGTTGCTGGACTGAATAATTTTTCATAAAGGCTTATATGTGGCTCACCTTTTTCGTCAACACCACTACAACCGCATCCTTTACCTAATATTTTCTTTAAAACAGGTTAGATTTAAAATTTAGGAATTTAAAAGATATATTTAAAAATAAAATTCTTTGTTTACTTGTGCAAAATCCATTCTTTTCTATGTTAAGTCAAGTGCAAATATAATTCTGTTTAAAGCTTTTGGAATAAAACTAAAGATAGATGATATGTTAAGGCTATTGATGGTATTTTAGTAACTTTTTATTAACGGTGAAATTAATTTATTTACAGCCTTAAAACTTGTGTTTTTGAAGAATAGTATATTTTATTGGCTATTAACAACCAGTTTCCCCTTATTAGGAGTTGATAAAAAGCCATTAGTGCAAACTATACTATTTACTAAAAAATTACAAATTGATTGCAAGCCTTGAAAACATTAAAATATCTAGTTAAAAAGGCAGAAATATTTAAAATTTATGGATTATACCATCTGTATCCAATCCAAAATATAATAACAAATATTAATTCCTAATCTTTATTCAGCTCCAAATTTTTACTAGATTTTTTATAAATATAATTTAAAATAGTTTCATTTATAAAAGCAAGTTTACCATTTACTAAATTTAGTAGGATTACAAGTGAGCATATAATTTAAATCTTTATATAAACTTGCTTTATTTTTAAATGCCAACTTTATATATAAATAAAAATTTACAATATACTGTATAACTATAATTTATATTTTATTTATTTTTACTTTTAGTAATTTTTTTATTTATAAAAGCTTTATTAAAAAATTTATAAAAATGTAGTATTTATAGTATTAGTATAATTATTTATTAGTTAAATTTATATTATTTAAAAAAATTACTACTATTTGAAAAATATATAATTTTTATTAATATTAATTTAAATTAAATATAAACTCTTTTTCTATTATACTTTATAAAATAAAAGTAAATAAACAATGTTTTAAAAAGTCATTATTATAGTTTTAATATTTTAATATAATTATTATATTAAAGTTTATTTTTAATAAAGTTATAAAATATAATAAAAAATAACTAATTTAATTAAATCTAAGTATACTAAATTTATAAAGGTAAAAAGCTAAAAAAGTTATAAATAATTACTTATAAATAAAATATTTAATAAAAAGGTTAAAAAATAATAAATTGGATTTTAATAATAAAATATAATTTATAAAAAGCTAAGCTAATAAAATATTAAATTAAATTATTTTTTAGCTAAAGTTAGTAAATATAAAAGCTTAAAAACTAAAAAGTAGTAAAAATATAACTAATTTAGTATTTATTATACTAAGTAAATTAAATATTAATATTAAATTTAAATAAAACTATTTAGTATTTTAGGTAGGTAGCATTATATTTAGTCTTTTTTTAATTTTACTTTTAGTTATAGCTAGTAAAGTTAAAAATAAGTAAAATTTTATATAAATACATATAGTAGTATTAATAACTAAAGTTAATATCTTTAATAAAAATTCTTTTACTTTATTATTATTATCTTATTTAGCTTACTAGTTAGAAAATACTTTTAAAAATAAATTAATATTTTAAATTAATTTTATATTAACTATTTAATTAAAAAAATAGTTAAAAAAGAAATTAGTAAAAGATTAAGATTAATATATTAAAATTAAAGTATTCACATATCTAACTAATAAAATTTAAATTAAAACTAATATAAAATCAAATTATTTAATTAAAATTTTCTTATTTTCTTATTTTTTTTAAATATGTTTATAAAAAATTTAAAGTTTTATAAACATTTTAAAATTAAGTTTAAAAATATATGTTTTTTAAATTTTATAAAAATATTATTATTAATAATAAATAAAATAGCAATATTATATATTATTAATTATAATAATTTAGTTATTTTAATATATATATAAGTAATAATTTTTTTTTTAAATTTAACTTATTTATTTTTAACTTTATATAAATTTCTTAAATTTTAAAATAACTATTTATATATATTAAATATAAATTTTTATTATAAAATTTATTATATAATTAATATTTTAGCTTTTAATTAAAAATATTTATAATTTTAATTAGTTTAGTATATATAATATTTTTTTTTATAGTATAAAATTTTATAAAATAAAAACTTTAAATATTTAAAAGTATATTTATATTAAACTTACTTTATTTTATAAAGTAAATAGAGTTAGTATTTTAGCTATTTTAAAATTATAATAATATTTTAAATTTTTATTTAAAGTATTATAATTTTTAGTTTATTTAAACTAGTTGCAAATTTATATTTATAATTTATAAATTAAAGTATATATATATATAATTTATATATTTACTTATAATAAAAGTTAAATATTTACTTAAATCTATATTGCTAATTATATAACTATATTATATAATAGTATAATTTTTTAATATATATCTATTTTTATACTTATTATATATTTATATTAAAATAAGCTATAATTTTTTATTTTTTTATTAAGATAAAATAGATTTTAAAATATAAAGCTAAATTTATAACTATAATTATATAAATATTTTATTAAATAGTAATTTATTTAATAAGTATAATATATATTATATTTTAAATTTATAATTATACTTTAAAAATAACTAACTTATTTTAAAAAGCTACTACTTTATAAAATAAATTTATAAGTTAGTTTATAATTTAAGTTATATTTATATTTTTATATATAAATTTACTTTATAAAATATAAATATAAATTATTAGTATAGCTATAATTATAGCTTATTAATTTTTATAATTAGTTAAGCTAATATTAATACTTAATTATAATATAATTTAAATTATATTTTAATATTAATATTTATACTATTTATTATAAAATTATTTTAAATTTTATAATTTTATTTTATTAGTATAACTACTATTATATATTAGCTATATAATAAGTTTTTAGACTTAGCTTTACTAAACTTAAAAAGATATAACTATAATTATAACTTTGCAACTTATACTATAAGTTTAAATATATAGTTATATTAAAATTTATATTATTAAAAAAAATATCCATAATTATATATACTTTTAACTATTTTATAAATTTTATCTTTTTTAGCTAAAACTACTTTTATATAATAATATAAATTTTTTATAAATATTATATTTATTTTATTATTAATATATATATTTTTTTAAATTTGCTAATAACTTAATTATTTTTAAAATAATATTTTATTATATATTTATTTATTTTATAACTTTTACTATAAAATATTTATTTTATTTTTTTAAATACTAATATTTATATATAAATAAGTTAAAAAATTAAAAAAATTAAAAAAATTAAAAAACTAAGTATGAAACTTTATATAAAGATTTTAGAAAATAATATCCTAATATTATCTAAAATAAATAAAATATATTTTATTAATTATTTTATATATTTTTAAAGAAAATAATAATAAATTTACTACTATTAACTTTAAACTTTTTTTAATCTCTCTTTTTTTAATACTATTAAAGCTAACTTTAATAATTTTAGTTTATTTTTTATTTTTATAATTTTTTTCTTAATACTACTTTAGTATTAATTACTATAATTTATATTTTTATATATTATTTATTTTACTTATAAAAAAACTATTTAGTTTTTATTTTAATTTTAATAATAGTTATATTTAAAATAAAATAAAAATTAATTAAGTTAGTAAAGATAATTAAATAACTTATACTAAAAAAATATAATAAATAAAATACTAAAATTAAATAATATTTTAACTAAATAATAATAAATATATAAATAGTTTATTTTAAAACTAAGTAAGAAAGTTAATAAATAAAGTAGAATAACTAAGTAAAAGCTTATCAAAAATCTTATTTATTAAAAAAATAAAATATTAAATATATAAATAAAATAAAGAATAACTAAAAGTAAAATACTAATATATATATATTATAAAATTTATTATTTACTTAAAAATAATTATAAATAAAAGTTTTCTATTTATATAGTAATAGCTATAAAATAAAAAAAGTATTATTTTACTTAATATAGTAAATATAAATAATATAATTAGTCTACTAAAATAATATTAATATAAAATGAATATTTAAATTTGAAAGTATAACTAAAATTATAATAAAGGTTATTAAAACTAAGTAGTTTAAAATAATTAAAACAATACTATTAAATTTAACAGTATTTATATTAATTAAGTTTTATTCTTATTAATTATTACTTAAATAACTAAATTTTATTATAATTTAATAAATATTAAGTTAATGTTATTTTTACTATATTACTATTTAAATAAACTTTTTTAATTATTTATATAAACTTTAGACTAGATTTAGTAAAATATTTATTATATATATTTAAAAATATAATTAGATTAATAGTATATAACTAGTTTAAAATTAGGTTTACTTATTATTAAATATAAATATAATAAAAAAAGTAAAGATAAGCTATTAGTATAATAAAAAGAAAACAATCTAAACATATTACTAATTATGTTATATAGTATGAAAAAAAGCATATAGATATTTCTACTTTTACATAAATCTTGTAAATAGTTTAAACTATAATATTTAGTTTTATATACTTTTAATTTGAAATCTAAAACTTTTCAAATACATCTAATTTAAAGTAATTCTTTTATAGTGAAGTTGTATAATCAATTTATTTTTAACATATAAAGTTATTTTAAAAATATATCTATAATTTAATAAATTTTAATTAAAAGGTTACAGGTTATACCTTTAAAAATTAAAAGGAAAGTACACTTCTATTTCACTTTAATAGTGATACCATTAGTAGCATTTTATTAAGCATTATTATAGCTTGAAAGGTTTGCTCGATTTTCTGGGGTGTTGCTGGGACTAGCAGCATATCCGTTACCAATGAACCATACATGAGAATTGACAACTATCTACTTTTAATTGTTCTGAATTTTAAATTTATTTTGTTTAAAAAAGCAAATTAAATTAAAATATTCAGCAAATAAGGAATTAGATATTTATAATATCTTCGATTAAAAGTTCTGTAAGTGAATTAGCTTTTAAAACCATCTTAGACGATTCAAAGCTTATCAGAACTCCTAATTAAAACTTAAGATTTGTTATTGAAGTAGTTATGTCTGTAAGTGAGCAAATATGTTTTAAGTAGTCAATTTTAGTAACACCAAACTTTATTATGTTAGTACCTTTACGATGAAGATGATGATGGTGATTATTCCAACAGTTTGAATACTTACAACCAACTTAACAGTTATAAGTAACTTGAAAATAATTCTATATTTTTAATTAAACGTTGTAATTAAAATTTAGGTATCAGAACTTTAGTGATGATGATGAGGTTGAAAGATATGTAGATCCAAATTTACCTAAACCACCAAGATTGTTACTAATGGGATTGAGAAGGTAAAACTACCTTTATTTAAAAAGTATAAATGTTAGATATTTAAATTTATTGTTTAGAAGCGGTAAATCTTCGATTCAAAAAGTTGTATTTCATAAGTTAGCACCGAATGAGACCTTATTTTTAGAATCTACTTCAAAGATAACAAAAGGGAATGTTACGTAATAGCCTTTCTATCAAACATCTTAATAATTTTGAATGATTAGTTCTTTCATAGATTTTCAAGTTTGGGACTTTCCTGGGCAGGTAGATTTCTTTGACTCCACTTTTGATAGTGAAGCAATATTCGGTGAAGTAGGTACTGTAGTGTATGTAGTTGATGCACAAGTAAGAAGACCGATGTTAAATTCCATTTAATTAAATTTCTTGCCTTTTTTAAACAGGACGACTACGTTGATTCACTAGGAAAACTCCATGATATTATAGTACGCGCTCATGAGGTTAACAAACTGATGACCTTCGAAGTGTTTGTCCATAAGGTAGATGGGTTATCTGACGATTACAAGGTTGATTTACAACGAGATATCCAGCAACGTATTGTAGATGAGTTAGCTGATGTAGGCTTGGAGAGTGAAGTTCAATTGAGTTTCTATCTCACCTCTATATATGATCATTCCATTTTTGAAGCTTTTTCAAAAGTGGTTCAGAAAATGATCAGGCAACTTCCTACTCTTGAACACTTACTCAACGCACTATGTGCCAACTCAGGAATTGAAAAAGCTTACCTCTTCGATGTCACAAGTAAGATTTACATAGCTACTGACACTTCTCCAGTGGATATGTACAGTTATGAGATCTGTGCCGATATGATAGATGTAGTGGTGGATTTAGCTAATATCTACAGGACACCTTCACCCCCACTTACTCCTCAGCTTGATACTTTAGCAAACGGAACTAACGCTACAGAAAAGGAAGGTTCCTACTCATCTATCCAATTGAATTCTGGTCTGGTACTCTACTTTCGTGAGATTAACAAATACTTGGCGTTGGTATGCTTGTTACGTAACGATACCTTTGAAAAGCGAGGTCTCATCGATTATAATTTTTTATGCTTCAAGAAAGCTATCTTGGAGGTGCTCAAGGTTCGTGATAATGGCTTGCAGCTCTTACAATCCGAATCGAACCAACAATAATTTTACACTAAACATCTATTTACAGTTTTTTAAATTTAAATTTATTAAACTATTCAATTTGTATACATTAAGTTTTCAAGAAATAGATTTAGTTTAAGTTCTTCATTTATCCATCGTTGATCCATAGTTAATAGGTAAGATACCATCACAATACTTAAAGTTATTGTTAAAACTAGTATCGCTATTTTCTAAACTATTAACATCCTTTACATTTTTCTACCGTCGGTAGGTCATTAATTTTCAATGGAGACTTATAATGTTTAATGATTTAACTAGCATCATTCGGATCTTAAATTAAACCTAATATGCGTTTTCTTTCCCCCTATCCGAATTTTTAATTTGATTACTTCCATTAATAGATTTAATGTAGAAGGATAATCTTTCGTTATTTTCAAATTTTGATATATGAGTTTAAGCTACTGTACATTGTAAATAATATTAGAAAGCTAAATATATGCTTAAACCTTAACTTTATTGTAGAATTGGATTTATATATCCTTTTAGAAAGGTGAAACAAGAAAATAAGCGTTTTCTTAATTAATGTATAAGTAACTGGTTTTAAAAGTTGGGACAAAACTTTCATATTATGATAGTTTATAGTTTAAAATTTTAATATAGTACAACATTTTGAAATTCAACTTTATATACTACATTTGGCTTAAATATAAATTAAAAAGACTAATATATTGTTAAGTAGTTAACAGAATTTTTAGAGCTTGTTTCTAGCAAGTAAAAAATATTTAAGTTTTGATGCTTTTTTAAATTAAAAGTTGAAATTTAACTTTTGTACAAATTTTAAATAGCTATTTTTATTAAATCTAACAATATTACATAATTATCTAATCTTATTTAATAGTATAAAATAGCTAAAAATAATTAAAAAAACCTAAACAATTTTTATAATAATAATATCTAACTTAGTTTAATTTAAATATACTAAGTTAATAAAAAAGTAGGCTAAAAAAGTTAGAAATAACTATTATTAAATAAGATATTTAGTAAAAAGACTTAAAAAAATAAAGTAAAAAATAAAAAAATAAAAGCTTATATAAAGCTAAGCTAATATAATACTAAATAAGATTATTTTTTAGTTAAATTTATTAAATATAAAGGTTCAAAAACTAAAAAATAGTAAAAAATAATTAATTTAGTACTTATTTTACTAGATAGACTAAATATTATAATTAAACTTAAATAAAACTACTTAATATTTCAATTAGATAGTATTATACTTAGTTTTTTTTAAATTTACTTTTAGTTATAGCTAATAAAATTAGAAATAAGTAACTTTTAGTATAAGTATATATAATAGTATTAATAACTAAGATTAATATTTTTAATAAAATTAATTTTACATTTTTTATATTATTCTATCTAGTTTACTAAATAGCAAAATATTTTGAAAAATAGATTATTATTTAATTAAAACTTTATTATTTACTTATTTTAAATTATAAATATTAACAAATATTAAGTTTTAACACTTTAATATTTATTTTTTAAACCATTTATTATATTTTTTTAATTATTAACAATTACTTATTTTTAGCTTGTTTTATTAAGCTAAAGTATAAAATAAGATTATAATTATATATTATTTTTATCTACTTTATTAAAATATATATTATATAATAATTTTTTAAAATTTTAAAAATTTATATTGTTTAAAAATTTGTAAGGCAATTTAAATTATAATTAAAGTTTTTTTTCAAGCTATAAAAAAAATTAAAAGCAATTAACTACTTTATAATATGCTACAAAATATTAACTATTAATTTAAATTTATAATAGCTTATTATATTAATCCTAAAATTATAAAAATTATATATTATATTAAGTATAAAAATAACTACTAATTACTAAATAGATAATTAACTACTTTTAAAAATAACTAATTTTAATTTTAAAAATTAAAAATAAATAAATTAAGCTAATAAAATCAGCTAAAAATAAATATTTTTATTTATATTTATTTGCTTTTTATATAATAAAATATATATAATATTTGGTATAGTTTACTAAAATTTTTAATAAAATATTAATATAATATTAATATATCTATATTATAAAATATAAAAGTTTATAGCTTATTTTATACTTACTAAATAAATATAAAAATAAGTTAATAGCTATAAAAATTAATATAATTAAATATATACCAAAAAATAATTATATAGTTAAAAATATAGCTAAACTATTTAAAATAAAGTTTTAAATATTAAATATTTAACTTTTATTATAAGTAAATATAAAAAGAATATTATATATATAAATACTTAATATATTTATTTTATAGGTATATTTGCAGTTACTTTAAATATATTATAAAATTATATTACTATTTTAAATTTTAAAATAGCTAAAATATTAGCTTAACTTACTTTACTATATAAAAAAAAGTATATAACTTTACTAAATATAGTAAGATAAAGTTATAAAGTTATACTTTTATTTTTTTATAATAAAGCTAAAATAATTTTTAAGTATAAATAAAGTTAAGTAGTTTTTAAACCTTATAAAATACTAAAGCTATATTTTAGTATTATAATATATTACTAAATTAATTTAAAAAATTAGTATAGTATTAAGGTAAATATTTAATGCCAAAAGTATACTTTTTAAGTATATTAATAACTTAAATATTATTATCTAAACTAATAAATACAAATTTAATAAATATAATATCTTTTTAGTATAGCTGCTAAATTAAGAAATATATATATTAGCTTAATTAAAATTATAAATTTAAAAATATAGTAAATTATAACTTATATAAATTTGATAATTTTAAAGTTAATTATTAAAGATATATTTTAGTATTATAGAAAATACTTAATATATATATAAAATAATTTTAATACTAATATTTTTTCAACATTACTATAAAGATATATAAATTTACTTAGATAGTTTTATTCTAAGTTTTCTTAAAAATTTATTTAAAAAAGTATTAAGCTATTATAATATATATAAAACTTTATTTTATATACTTTACTATTTTAAATGCTGCTATAATAACTAAAAACTATATAAAAATACTTTTATTAAGATTTTTAATTAGTACTAAAGTATAGTTTTAGTACTATATATAGCCTAAACTTTAACTTAATTAAAAATGCCTAGGTAGTCTTTAAGCAAAGCTTAGATAATGCTAAAAAAAAAGGTTTACTAAAGCTATACTTTATTTCTCTTATATAATAGGAAAGAAAATACTAATAATTTATAGAATTATATTGAGTATATCTCTTTTATATAATAGAAAGAGGTAGAATACTAGTAGAGCTAACCTAAAAAATATTATATAGCTAAAGGCTATAAGTATTAATAAAGTAATAAAGCTTAAGGTCTACAGTTAAAGGCTGTAAACTATAGAACTAAGCATTAAAGATATAATTTAATATAAATATACTACTTCTCAAAGTTAAAATAATTTTTTTTTCTTTAAAATTTTTAGATAGATCTCAATATATCTAAATTTCAAGAAGGTGTGCCTGCTACTTTGTGGCAGGTGTACTTTCAAAAGTACTATTCACCTTGTAAAAGTTTTTATATATGTAAAACTAAATAAATGATATATATTTATTTAGTTAAAACCCAATTATAGCGAGTTTTTAAAACTTTATTAAGCTTTTTATATGGAAATCAGCTATTTTCGAAAATAGCTGATCTCCTATTTATATAATATACTTTTTACCATAAATATATTTTTTTAATTGATTTAAGTAATATTTTTGTATAATAAAAATTTTAAATTCTTTTCTATTACCAATATTTTAATTAAAAGTAGAACTTTAACTATTATAAATAAATTGTATTTTAATAATTATTTTTAAGTAATCATATAGTTAAAAAATTGCTACTATGAAAATGCTAATAAATAAAATAATTTAATTGAAGTAAATATATATATCAATATAAGCTGTTATAACTAGGTGGTAAATCATCCGAAGAGTAATTATTGTTATATATGGGTTCAGATAGGTCATTGTTATAACTACTATCAACAGTAGTTATATTTGTATTTTGTTCCAATAAAGTTTCTGACAGTTTTGACTTTTCATCTTTTATAAAATTTTGGTCGTGTATTTGGTTACTCGAGCATTCATTAAAAGTGTCATCATTACCAAAAATAAAGGGGTTGTAATCTACGCTGTCATCGTCACTAATACTTACATTGCCAGAATCGCTTCCATGTTTTTTACTATTGGGAAGGGTTTCTATGTTGTTCGAATCAAAACTAAATGGATCATAGATGCCATTACTATCACTAGAATCTGTACCGTTATATTTAACTCCTGTATTATTGCCATAATTGTTCCCATATTTTCTACCATAAGGAAGGATTTCTACGTTGTTTGCGTTAAAACTAAATGAATCATAGATATCACTACTATCACTGGAATCTTTATCGTTATAATTATCGACTACATTATTGCTATTATGGTTGTATCTTTCACTTCTGGGAGCGAATTCGACATTTTCTGGGTTAAAGCTAAATGGGTCGTAAATAATACTATCATCGTTGTAATCTGTATCACTATATTTATTTCCAGTATTACTACTATAATGGTTATTCATTTTAACAATACACTTATTATTATTTGAATTAACTTCGCTTTTTACCAATCTACAATTGGTTATAGCTTCACATGGCTCATTAACTTCCAAATACGCAAGCTTTGCCAAATTACCATATAATCTTCTACTTAAATATACATTATCTTTAGAATTGGTATCGATTTTTGAATGCTTCATATGACATTTGATGCTGTGTACGGATAAAGTAAATGTAAATAAAAGAGCTAAAATTTTTTTATGTCTATACGATTGATTAAATTTTAAAGTACCGAATTTAGATTCCAAAAATCCAGGGCTCTTAAAAGTTGCTACTGGAGTCGTTTTATCTGCTTCAGTTAATTTCCATCCATTATCCATGTAACCACTGTAAAAAGTACCTACTATTTTATTTACGTCACTACTATCAACTTCTTGTAGTCTTATAGTTTTGCTGTCGATAAATCGAATTAAGAAGTTGGTTACCTTATTTTTTTCGAATTCTAACTTAAACGTCTCACATTTACTTGGATCTTGTTGTTTAAAGTTAATTTTCGTATAATCTTTATTATTTTCAGTATTTTTTAACTTGGCCATCCTTTCTGTGAAGTTCATATTGTAACTGGTGATTCCATCTTTACCAATTAATCTAAAATAACTACCTCGTTTGTTGTCATCGAAATAATATAGTTTTATTGAATAGTTATTTCCCATCAAAGTTCTTAAATGTTTATATATTTCGAAGTACTATCATTTTCATTTATATAACTAAAGTGCGGTTAAACTTATTTTTAATAATAAAACAAAAATCGGTGCTTCTGTTGGACTGCTTATGTTACAAACCCAGACCTTTTGCTCATAATAGAAGTTATTTATTGATTCTAGTTTCACTCTTTAACAAGATTGAGAGGTAAAAAAGATCTAAATTAGAGCGTGAATTAATTTTATAAGAACATATATTTCTCAATTGAACTTTTAAAATATATTAGTTCAATAGATTATTAAGTTTGTCAAGTACTATCAGTTGTATCCTTCGCTCTCATCAAAGTGGTTCTGGTTCAAATCCAGAGACAAGCGTAATTTAATTTTTTGCTATATTTTAAATAAAGCAATACACTTAGGCCTTTGGGCTTTCAAGAATCAAACAAAAATATATATTATTACTTTTTTTAAGGATTTGATTATAACAAAATCTTAAAAACTGTAGAGATAAAGTACCATTTTTAACATTGAATAAATTTGAACTACAATGTATATTGAAACAGTAACAAAAGTGTGAAGGTAAATAAAATAATAAAGTCTAAGACAATTGAAAATTTTAATATAGTAGTAAATAAAGTAGGTAATTTAAATTTTAAAAGTATATATTAATTTTTTAAAATTCAAAATATTAATATAGCTAAATTAAAAAATAAATGTTTACATATATTAACTAATTATAAAAAATAAATAGTTAATTTAAAATAAAAATTAGTAATTAAAGTAGCAGTAGTTTTAAAATAAATAAATTGTTGTTTTTATTATATTTAAGAAGAAACACTAACTAAAAAACCTTAGAGATATATTAATTTATATAATATATACTTGATAAGTAAAATAGTAAAAAAGTTAATATAGCAATATATTTACTTAATAATAAATATATATAAGGCTTTAGAAAATTATATACAAGTTTTAGTAAAAAGCGTATTAGTCAAATTAGCTAATATAATTAGTAAAATATATTTAATAATAGCTGTTTAGTAAAAATATTATATATTTAATTTAAAGCTAAAGCTTTAAAAATTTTTTATGGAAATTACTAGAGATATTTAATATATATTCAGAAAGCTATCTATATATTTATAATAAAAGAAAAGCTTATTAGTTAAAATAGTTAGAAATACTCTAGAAAAATAGATAATATTAAAACTAAGGTTTTAAGCTACATTTGTCTATCTAGTTACTGCTAGGCCTATAAAAACAAGTAGCCAAACATACTAAAATTGCTAGCACTTAGCCTAAGTTAACAATTAAAATATTGATTACTTATATTCAATTTATTGTGATTTGAACTAAACTTGTATTTATTACAAGCTAAAACTAGCCTACTTAAAAGTTCTATTAAAGTTGTTAAACGAAATGAAAGTAGCTTTTATCGTTATTAAATAGAATAACGAATTTATAGATGTATTGATGATGTCCATTTACAAAAACTATATACGAACAAGTTTAGGAAATTTACTATCTCAAATTTATCTAAGTAACTTTCAGAGCTCAATATTTATTTGCAAAAATTTTAAGCTAATTTATAAGTTACTTAATTCGCTACAAAAGCTACGCTTTGAAATTCAAATTTAGGTTAGGTACTTCGTTCAGTTATGGGATAAATTTTTTAAAATAATATGGTTATGCTTATACACAGTTGTTCTATTTTAATACGACGTATTGAATATATTTTTAATATTTAATTAATTGTGTATAGAAATTAATTAGGAATCGTTAACATACGTATATATCGGTTTTTATAAAGAATTATTGATGTACCCAACAACTGATAGAATTTTAAAAAAGTTTATCTAATTTGTTAATTTTTGATTTTAGTTATGTTTTGCTGATAAAAGATCCGAAAACTATCAAAAAACAACTATAAAAGTTGGTTTTCAAAATTTAGTACCAACAAAATTGCTATTTGTGCCTTTTTAACTTTAAATGTATTTATTATTAACCAATTAAAGTTGATAAAGGTACATTAAATTTTGATTGGCGCTAACTTTTTTTATGCTATACACCTAAAATTTAAAATCCGAGTTACGGGTTATTTTATAAAAAAATACCTTTGATAAACTACTTTACGAACTATAGAAATAGTTCAGTTGTACCAACATTACAACTGTTTTAAGGTTGAAATTTATCTAAATTTCGAAAACTATATTATTCAATTAGTGAACTTTTGATATAACATTTAAATGATGAAATGTATTAATGTTCAACCGCTACAACGTTGGTTTATATACTTTTTGTTCTATTAATTTTATAGAATCTATACGTAAATCTATATAAACATAAATTAATTATTTAAGTTCAGATTAAAGGCTTCAAGTTGAAAATTCCATTTGAATTTAAAAGTTTACAAACTTTAAAGGTATTCGATTCTAGTTTTTGAAATTAACGTTTCTTTAAATATTTTCAATCGTTTGCCTAAGAAAATTAAATTTCTAATAATTAATTAAAACTAGTAGAACGATAGGTTTTAAAAACGATGCTATAAAAGTGTTAGAGATGGCATTGTAAGCTAAATTATTTGAATACTAAACTTTCTTTAAATATAGTTGTGATTGGTAAAGATCGACTATTATTATTATTATTGCTAGCGTTAATTTTATTGAAATCGTTATAAAAAACTTGAGTTTTTTTTTGTCTTCTGCCGATTTTATTAAAAAATAACTTATGGGGAAAGGAATAAACAGTTCTTTAAACTAAAACTGTGAACCTTTGGAGAAGGTTGAGTTTGTTAGAGGATCAGCTAATGCTTACATACAACCCACTCCCTTAATATCACTCCTATTGGAAGGGAGGAAGTTGGGCCCTAATAGTGTGAAGTGTATTAGTGCTGTAGAATATCTACAAAGCTATATATGGTAAACTTACTACTAAAATTGAGCTAACTACACTACACACTCTTATCTAGAAAGGTATTATAAACAGAAAATGAAAAAGTTAAATAAACTTAAGTGTAGCAGCTTTAAGTTATAAATAAATTTTTTTTAAAAATTCTATGAAATAATATTAAACTTTTTTTAAAAAACTAACAAGGTTTATTAAATAAAGTAAATTTATATAAAATTGAAATTAATTGTAAAAATTAAAGTTATTTTAGTAAATAATTTTTTTTAGTTTTTTTAATAAAATTTAGCTTAATTTAATAAATAAATAAAACTTATTTTTAGCTTTATTTTAGCTATTTTAATAATTTATATTTACTTAAAAAAGCATTTATTTATTATACTTTATTATAATTGCCTTATTATTAATATAAGCTTTTATTTAAAATATTATATATTAAAATTAATATTTTTATAATATTTAATATATTTTTAAGATTTTAAAGTAATATTAAACTAAAATGCATAATTTTAGCTTAATTATATATAATACTTAAACTATTTAACTTTAAATTAATTTTTTAATAATTAAACTATTTATATGTAATTTAACTATATATTAAAACTAAAATATTTATTAGCTTTTAATTTTTTTTTAAATAATTATAATTTAAAGATAAATAATTATAGTTTTTATATAAAAATAAATAAAAGATAATTTTTTTTTTAGCTTTTTACTTTAATAAAAAATATATAAATTTACTTTACTATTTTTTTTAATTAATGCTATTTATCACCTTTTAGAGAATTTTAAAAATTACTTTTATTAACTATAATATAATATATTTAAATACTACTGCTAAATTTTTAAAATACTTACTAATAAGTTTAAAAAAAGTTTTTCTAATTTTAAATAAAAAATAAAATTAAAAATACTCTTTTTAATTTTTATTTTAAAACATTTTTTATTATATATTTTAAATTATTTTACTTATTTTAGTCTTACTAAAAATAAAGGCCAAAAATATACTAATTAGTAGTAGTTTTTTTAGTTATACTAGCTTATAAATATACTCTTTCTCTTAATTATATAATTTATTACTATCTATATAACTAGCCTTTAATTATAGTTTTTATAGTAAAAAATATTAGTAGTATTTAAGTATTAATAACTATTAAACTAATAAATTCTCTATTAAAAAACTTTACCTTATACTTTACCTTAATATTTTTCTAAATATTATTAATATTTAAATCCTAAATCCTTATAACTATTAGTTTTTAAAAGTAGTTACCATTTTTGAAAACATTATATAGAAGTCTAGATATTTTAAAACTAAAAAATTTTACTTAATATATACTTAAGTATATTTTTTTAGATATTGTAGTTAAATTACTTAAAATCATATTAGCTATTAAGAGTATTAATAAAATTATCATTTTTATTAGTTTCAATTTATTTTTACTTATTATATATATATTGTAAAAATCTTGCTATTTATTAATTGTTTTAGAGCTTTTAATAGCTAATATATTATACTATATACATAATTAATTTGTTACTAAAGTATAAATATCATTATATTGCTACTCAAATCTGCTACAATAGCTTTATCATTTTTTTATCAGCTTACACTTAAAAAATTATTCTCTTTGTTATAACTAGCATTGTCTGGTAATTTGTATCTTATATTATACCTGGTTTTACCAGAGTAGCAACCTTTAAAGTTATCATAAATTTTAAATATACATAAATAAACATTTATACTTATTTTATAATAATTTATAATCATCATATAGAAAACAACCCAACTATATAACATTTGATATTAACATGTAATTTAAAATGGTTGACTATATTGTACTATTGTTCTAGAAATATTAAAGTTAAAATAAACTAAATATTTTTGCAGTAATTACACAATAACTATACAACTAATAACGAAAAAATAATATTTAATGATATGTCATTTGTTGATATTAGTATAAACTTTTTAAATTGTTGAATTTAAAATAGCTATAATACAGAAGCGATCTAGATATAAAAGATATATATCTCTGTTTATAAGCAGATCTATTATTCAGCAGATAAATCAACTTCTTCTTTGATCTCTTCCATCGGTTCGTCCGAGCTTTTGCTAGAAACTAATTTACAAATAGTGGTTAGAAATGTACAAGGATATTAAATATTTACTGTGACTTTTGAGACCCTTTCCAAAGTTACGCAAGCAAAGAACTCCAAGAACCATGCTAGCCAATATAGAAACTAGGGAGAGGAAAGCTAGGAAATAAATTAGAATGCATCTAAAATAAAAAACTACCGAATAACGTCAAAAAATTTTGATAACCAATGTATTTTTTAACGGTCCAAATTCGAACCAATTTGTAAACAAAGTAAATTACACCTAAGCCAAAACCGGCAAGATTGATACCTAGTATAAGGGGCTTCTCTTGACGAATACCATGAACACCAGCCCATAGTAAAATAAACGAAATAGGGATGGCACCTATCGTCAAGTAAACTTCAACGTCTCCATGAACGCTGGTGAGTACAAGGAACTGAATAATGAAACCCAGAGAGAACATTATACAGTATTTTACGATCATTAAATAAGAATGGTAAAGCACAAACATTTCTATGAAGGTCGTTAGATTTAGTTAAAAAGAAATAAAATTACGACGCATTTGAAGATCAGCTCCAATTGAACGGTATATCTGCCAACCAAATTCTTGGTATAAAAAGTAAACTAGGAATAGCATGATCAACCAACCTAAGCCTATTATTGCAGCTATAACTGAGATGAAGATGATTACTCTTTGCTTATTTGCGGAAAAATCTGGTATTTCAAGATTTTTGATTTGGGAGTATTGAAAAATCGAGTATACGAATGCGAAAAAGTTAAAGAATAGAATCGATATTAATAGTAATGTATTTCTAAAGAAGACCTAGGTTTGAATGGATAAGTTTTGATGTATTTAAAAGAAAGTACCGCTTCTATAGAAATAGCTGCTTGGAATATAAGACTAAATATAAAAATCAGCAGGTAAACCAAAGTCGTTACTGATGGGCTAGGTTGATTAGAAATAGAGCTAAATGAAGAAGCATCTTCTTTAAAACTAAGGTTGTATAACTGACCCTCTAAAGCCATTACAATAACACATTCTACTACTGCCACTATAACGAATAGGAACTTGTTGTAGTTCATGTTCTAAATGAACAAAAGTTAGTACTATTATACCTTTTAAATTTAAACTAAATAAAATTATCTATTTACCCAAGGGGTGGTGGTAATAAAACTGGGCATGTTTAATGTTCAGTATTGATTTAGTTGCGCTTTAAGCTGAAGTGTGTTGTTTACAGTAATGTGAACTATATGCTAATGTATCGAATTGAAAGTTGAATTTATTCAAGGCTGATACTTGCGAAAAAGTTGATAGTTTTGATCAAATATTATAATATTTGTGGCGAAGTGGAAACAACTTTAAAAATTTAGTGGGTATTAAATAATTTTTAAATTTCCGAGTACTAAATTCTGAACTTTTCAACCAAGACTAAATGGAAATTAGTACAGGGAATTTAAACGCCTAGCCTGATTTAGGCCAACTTTGTTAAACATTTGTTCGAAAAGCTTGTAAAAACCTTTCATTCCGTCAAAATTAGTGGATTTGAGATGTGGTTCATTTAGAAAACGTTTTTACGTAGAATCTGTACAAAAATGATAAACATTATATCTTTTATTTATAGCAAATTTTAAAACATCGAGATGTACGCTAGAAAACTCAATTTCTTTTTATATGTTTGCCTTTGATATATATTCGGCAGAATTTTTCAATATTTAGTTCTAAAATGTCAAATGAAAATTAAATATTAAGTTTTTTATATCATAATTTGAGATTATACGTTCAATCAAATTGAATTTCCATGTTGCTTTGAAATCTTTGCATAAATTTGATTTTAAAGTTAAATTTGTACCAATAACTCACAATTCCAAATATACATTTTTTTGGTGATATATTTTTCGATTATAAATTAAGCTGAAAGCTTGAATTCTCTAGTGTACTTGCTTATAAGCTAGAGAATATTCTTATTTTCTACATGTAAAATATAAACTTGTTAGACCAAAGTTCAAGATTTGTATTAAGATTTCTATGTATAAAACTGAATATAAATGAAACCTATTGAATTTTTAAGCCGTATCTGAGTCAACGGTAATAAAGGTTGAATTCCAAAAAACTCCGCCTTTTCATAAGCACAGTTTTATTACAAAGAAAATATTCATCTTAATACTTAGTAAACTATGCTAGTTTTTATTAGAAATCATTTGGTACTGGGTGTTCTGGCAAATTTTAGGGTAAACCGACAAAAATAGCAGTAGATATAAATGACAACCACCACATTGAATTCACAAGTATGAATGATAAATTTAAATCCTAAAATGGAACCTGCTGACTAACTCTAGTGTAGATAGCAAACTTGATGCTGTATAATGTCATATCCAAGTTTGAAGCTTGACTGAATACCTAGTCAAATTACAGTATCCCTTTAGAGTAGAATACTTCTTATAGATGCTGTCATCTTATCGGTATTATGAAATACTACATATTATATGTATATATTATCACCCTAGCTTACCAGAATAAATAATACAGCAAATAAATGGCTTTGAAAGATTCAATAAAATAGTTAAAGCAAAGCTAAGGAAGTTGCCAGAGCTCCCCGCCTCCTTATTTGTCTATTTTTGAATTTTTAGAAAATATTCCCCCCCACTCTGCAATACCAGATAAGTAAAATAAATAAAAATTAAAACTATAGATTGGAAAATTGATTTCTTATATTTTCAATTTATTAATATAGCTCTCTTCAAGAAGTTTTTCTACTCTCTCATTTAACTACTTGATAGTTACATAAAAGTATCATTATATAGCAACTAATTATTATTGTATACCTTTATAATAACCGCTTTCTACTTTTATAGTTAAAACATTACTTTTAGTTTATTATGGAAGATTTCTTTAAATTATTCATTATAATAAAGAAGGCTTTTACTTAAAATTTATATTTAACTTTTTAAGTTAATATAAAATCTAAAACCATAAATACAATTAAAATATATAAGGCTATTATTAGACTAAAATTGGAAGTAATTTTTTTTAGAGTATTTTGTTATATTTAAAATATTAATATGGTTTTTATATATATTAAAATTATATAAGAACTAAAATTTATCTTTAAAATCTGAAAATAGTTATATAATAATTCTAAAGCATTTGATTTAAGAATAAAAGAAGTAGCTTAGTAATATAATTATATATAATACTAGTTATAAAATTAGAAATATAATGAAATTATTTTTCAATTTATATTTTGATTTTAAAACTATTTATATTAAAGTATAATACTTTTTAAGCTTTTTTTTAATAAAAGCTTATATATTTTTATAAAGGTAAAGTTAAATTTATAAAAGGATTTTTAATATATATAAAATTAGAAAAGTATAGCTAAATTAAAATTTTTAAATTTAATTATAGTTTTATCTAATTAAATTATATTATTTTAATTTAATTTATTATAGTTTTATTTTTTTATTATACTAAAAAAATAGTTTTTTTACTAGATTAATAATAACTTTTTTTTAAAAAATAATAACTTTAATATTTTAAGCTTTTTTAAAAAAATTAATTAAACTATCTAAAATTATAAATTAAATATAATATATAAGTATTTTTTATCTTTAAAAAAATGCAAATATATTAATTTTAAAAATTAGTAATTATATTTTGATTACTATTTTTATTATATATACTTATTTTAACTAGCTTTTAAATTTAGTTAATTTTAGCTTACAATATTTTTTAAAATATAATTTTTAATTAAAAAAAGTTTTAATTAAAGTTTAATATATTTTTATAATTATTTATAAGCTTTTTAAATTAGCTTTATAAAGTTATATAATTTTATATAAATTTATAAATAACTAGTTTTTTTTTACTATTTAAAAATGTAATAAATAATTTTTAATATATTTCTAGCTATTATTATAAATTTTATAATTTTAAATAAATAAATAAATTTAATATTTATTTTTATAATTTTATAACAAAAATATTATATTTATTAAACTTATATTTATCTATATAATAAGCTTTTATAAAGCAAAATAGTACTTTTTAAGCTAAAAATATATTTAAAAAGTTTATTTTTATATTATATTTATTATTTTTTAAAATTATTTAATAATACTTTATAGTATAAAAGCTTTTATTTCTATATTTTATTTAGTTTAAAACTTATCTAATTTTATTTTTAATTAAAAATATTTACATTTTTACTATAAAATATTAAAAGTATAATATTATAAAAAAAGTAGACTTATATATTTTTAAAAGTATATATATAATTTATTTAAAAAAATTTATATAAGTTAAGTAAATAATTTAGCTTTTTTAAATATAGCTTAATATATAAAAATTAATTATATAATATTTAATATATAAAAGCTAATTATATAATATTTAAAATAATACTTTAGTTTTACTTTAGTTATATTTTTAATTATATAATATAAGTATATATAGCTAATTTTTTTAAATTTTTAAATTAAAATGATAATATAAATTTTAACCTATATTTATTTTAATATTATAGTAATTTACTTTAGAAAATTATAGTAAATAACTAAAAAATATATATATTATATAATATCTTATAAATTTTAAAAAAATATAATAATATATAAAATAGATTATAAAATTATAAAAGCTATAACTAAACTTAAATTCATAGCTATATAAAAAGTAAACTAGGCTAAAAAAATTAATTATAAAAAATTTTATAAAAAAATACTAACTTTATAAAAAATAATTAAAAAAAACCTTATTAAAAAATATTAAAAATAAAAAAGTTTAAAAAAGAATAAATATATATATTAATGATAAATTTATACAAAATTAAATAACTAAAATTAAAATTATATTAATTATTAGTTTATTTAGTAAATAATTTAACTAAATATTATAATTGATAAAATTATTTTAAAACTTTACTTTACTAAAATTTTACAAATATAACTTTAATTTATATTATAAATATACTACTCAATTATACTTAATTTATAAATTTTAAACTAATAATTGCTATTAAATTTAAATAAAATTTAAAACTTTAACACTAATATTTAGCTAAAAAAAACTTTACAAGAATATTAAAACCTTACTAAATAAAGTGGACTTTAACATTATTATAAAGTAAAATTTACTAAATGTGCATATACTTTCAATACTACTAGATTAGCTAATATATATATATATATATACTTTTATTTTATATAATTAGCTTTTCTTTTTCTTATTTTAATAAAAATTAGCCTTATGTATTTTTACTGTATATTTTAGCTTAAATATTAATTTGCCTTTTTAAATAATAGGAGTTTATATAATCTGCTAATATAGTGTATACATTTTTCTACTAGCTTGCTTTCAATTTTAAATTTAAAAAGTTAGTTAGTTTAATTAATATATCAAATTTGCTTTAATTATTATTATATAAACTAAAATTTAAAATAAACAAAAAAAAAACTTAATATTAAATTTATTTTTACTATTAATTTAAAATATAGTTATTTTACTTATTTTATAATTAAATTAAATTTGGAAATATATTGCTATTAAAAGCTAAAGCAATAATTTTCTAAAATTTTTAATATTATAGTGTTATTCCTTTATATATATTAAAACACCAGAATAAAAGTATACTCTTTTCAAACTCTAAAACTCTGGTTTGTCTCTACTTAGAGTTTAGCAAGAATTTAACTAACACAATTGATATCTAATTTATTTATATAGTTGCATCGCTTTCTTTTATTTCTCAGTTTCAGATGTAAACGAGGTTGGTTTCTATATAGTTCTCTGATATCGTATCTTGTAATCAACAATTGCGTAAGCAATAGCTCAAATACTTTAACAACAGGAAATGCATACTTTATACACAATATATAAAATTCATTGTCTATAAAATTTCTATTTTTAACTTTGATTCTATCACTATTATAACTTTAAAGCATATCAATTTTTATTTATATCTAGTTAAACTGAGTAATATTTATATGATTTAGATCTTTGGCATCAATAAATATATAAATTAAAAGAGCTTGATATACTTAATTCTTATATAAAAAAGTGAGATGTTCGCTTAAACATGATATACATAACTTCAATGTCGGATTTCAGTGACAAGATAGCTCAAGTTAAGCCTTTGGGGATTATATGGTAAATATTGACTTTGATAGGATTATAGTAAATATTGCTAGGGTAATATCGACTTTAGGATTGAAGTCACGTATAAGAGTGATCAACAAGCACAAGGTTATTCAGTATGATTTATCTGGATTATGGTATATACAACTATAGTTAAACTTTGTCAACATTATTTAATAGTGAAAAAGTTAGACGACTGATTCCCGAGTTACCTTTACGCTACAACGCCCAATTGATACTCGGTATATGTAGACTGTTGGATTACAAGTATAAAATACTTTTAGGTAAAATAACTGAACTATATCAAAATTTTAAACATACAGTGTATTTAGCCGAAAGCTCTACAATAAAACATAATGTATATTTGTTACATAGAGCTCAGGATAAGGAAGTGGATACTAAAGCTGAGTAACATAACTTTAAATTAAGTACTTTCAACTAATTATTATAGTTTCTTTAAGATTACGTTGAAGGATGATCCTAACTTCGAGTTGTTCCATTTCTCTACCGAAGCCAACGTACCTAAGGTAAACCTAATTATACTTTTAAACTAATTCAAATAAAAGTACACCCCACAACTATTTCTGGATTGGACTTTAGACTATAGAACTTTAGGTGAAGAAGGTATCAATATATTTTTATGCTTTGTTAACATTTTTGAATTTTGTAGAGCTTCGAGAGGATAAACCCATACAAGATGTTGAAACTACACGAAGACCATCCACTATTTTAACTCCAGACATCGAACTTTTCAAATTTGATGAAACTACTTTAACTGTAGATCCGTTCGGAAACATTGGTACTCCAGAAGATATAGAGGGTTTGGAGTATCCAACTTTCGGTTTAGGTATCAGTCCTACCATCGAAGGTATCGAGTTTCCTGAATCACCAGGTCAAATATTCGTACCAACTCCTACCGAACCTACGATAAAAGTCCCGAAAATAAGAGGTGTTAGGATGGATAAGCGTCTACAGTTAACAAATGAAGATTTGCTTTTGAATATCGAAGAAATCGACGAAATGTACGAAAAAGAACAAAGCAAAGTAATATTTTTGTTTATATTAATTAAAATTTTGTTATTTATAGAGATCTAAGAAAGAAATAATGGAAGAAGCTAATTACCTGTTAAAAAACCCTGGTCAACCAAGTACTTTAAAAATTACCTATAAACATTAATTATCTGTATAGTATTTATACCGGAAATACTTGAACAGTTCACACTTTCTATGCTTGAAACACCCGGTGTTACTGCAGGTATTTTAATCCAGACGCTACTACAATTAATTACTTCCTAATAGAAATTGAAGTGGGTAGGGAGTACCCATCTTTCTTAACTGAAGCTGCGCCTATTGAATTCGAAGCCGAACCTTACTTATCACCGGACCGTGAAGAGGTATTGGATTTCGAACGTAGTTTTAGATCTGAAAAGATCAAATTCTCGCCTTCTTTACTACCTGATTTAAACTTGTCTGGGGTACTACATAGTATAGAATATATTCTAGAAGATTTATTAAAATTAATATTTTAGATTTCTTTGATGTGGATTTGCAACAGATCCAACAGCTTGAAATTCCTATAGATTCTTTAGATCTGTTGGATGACGGTAAAGATTTCCTTTACGAGGTCTTACATACTACTACTGCCGAAAAGGTACCTTTCTCTGAAGTTGTACCGCATGATAAATCGAAGGCTACTGCTGCTAAAAGTTTCTACAGTCTACTAGGTACTTATCGTTATATTTGTTTATGTTAATTAATTGTTTGTTAGAGTTGAAAAGTAAAGATTTAATAAATGTAGAGCAGGATGAACCATACGGTGAGATGTTTATTAAAACTAGGGTTGAGCTATAAAATTAGCGTCAATAACTAAAATAAATAAATGAGCGTTTTAAAAGGTACAAGAAAGTACTTTTTAAATATTTGCAATATTTTTATATATTAATAACATGGCTTAGCATACGCTACAAAATTAAATAACAAAAA
>JAWQFY010000382.1:0-33902 GCA_037055185.1 Capillidium rhysosporum | reverse complement strand
CTTTAAAATTAGGTAAAGCTTCAATAACTTTAATTTTTATTCTAGCTAATAATAGTATAAAAAAGTTAAAAAGTTAATAAACTAAAAGAAAAAAGAAAATCTATATAGCACTAAAATAGTGCATCAATATCTAAATACCTTAAAATTTGATGTATTAAAGATTTAATGCTTTCATATTGCTTTAAAATAGTAATTAAAATACAACTTTTCAAGGTAAACTAACTATAATTTTATATAAAGAATATGTAGATTTGTTGGGGTGTAACTTATTTATATTTTTTACGGCTCTCCTCTAATATTGTATCAATTACAGCCAAGTTGACTTTGACTAATTTCGGGTTGATACTACCATACTTCAAACTTAATAAGTGTTTATCGGCAAAATCGATAATTCTTTCACATAAATCTTTTTCTTGGTTTAATAGTTTCTTGTTGAGCACTAAATATACAAAGGTTTGGCATAACACTGGTAAATAATATAAGTAATAAAGCTGATCTGGCAACTTTTGCCCATATAAAAACACACGCTCTGCATTTAAAAACGACGACCGAACTATTGACATACATTTGGAAGATTCTTCCCCATTTAAAACACTTTTGTCAAAAGAAGTAATCAGTCCCAGTAATCTAACTTTAAGAAGTGATTCAAGTAAAAACATGAAATGTAGAGTATATTCTATTTCAGGTTTGTAGGCAGGAGAAATTAACTCAACCTTATTAAGGATATCAATAAGATATTTAACAATCGTATTCAAATTCTCTTGAATAACTTCAACCTCTTTAAAGTAAGTTGCTAAATCAATCGTTCTTATTGAAATTTGATGTCTAATAATTTGTATACGTTGAAGCCAATGTGCCGTTAATTGAAAAAAAATTGGGATAGCGGTATTAGGAGACCATTTAACAAAGACAGGAACCAAAAGTTGAAAATTATGATTAGAAACTAAACTTACGCTATTTTCTTCAACAAAGTTACATTGGCTTGAAAAATTATACCAACCCTCCATAGTATTAATATGAAGAACGCATGAAAAAGCCAACCAACGCTCATACTTTAATTTACTCCAATTAGATTTGGGAAGTTTACCATCAAATGTGTGAAGACCTAACCCAGCAGCCAAATTAATTATGTATCCTCTATTTATAAAAGCACTAGTATTCAACCAGCCAACATGGTTTAGACTCATTGCAGATATCAAAAACGACTGTAAAGTGCTTAAATTAATCAAGTTAAATTCCGTTTTAAAATATTTGTAAGCCTGCATTTCCAAAAACTTTCCAACAGCCAGTACTGAATCATCTTTTTTTGGAATATGGTTCATCCCACTAAGCAGTATAATATATAGTAATAATGGACTTCTTTCGGTTTTAAAAAAGCTTGTTGGATCGAAAAGGTAGATTTTGGGATTGACTATCTTAAAAAAGAAATGGAAACATTGATTTAATACAGATACATAAAAATCGATTGAAAACTTATTTCTAAATACTCCGTTTGGTTTTTCGGCCTTTTTAGATAAAACCTTACCAAGGATTTTCGACGTCCCAATAAACGCTCTTGTCTTATTGCTTGGTATCAGTAAATCTGGAGAACCTGTAATAATGAACAAGTTTATTACAGCTAATTTATTAACTACTGGTCGGTATACTTCTTGCAATAAATTGAATAGTTCTAATGGTCGGGTTGTAGATATTCTACTTACTCTAAACCGTATTGGTAAGTTGTAACACTTAAATTTTGGTAAAGAAACTGAAGTATTTTGTTCACTGTCATCCTTACTGTCTGTGGTGTTTTTATAAAGACGAATATTATTTAAGTTAGATTCGTATATATTTTGTTTAAAATTTAAAGTATGTTGAAGTGCATCAAATTGTATTTGAACTTTTTTAGAATAAACCACTTTCCTTAGTAGTGTACATCTTATTTTTCTTTTAATACAATTCGAACATTTCGGTGATATTTTATCACATTTTTTCTTAGTTTTAGCACACTGGTCACAACGATGGCTTATTTTCTCATTTAACTCGATTACTGGTTTTGAGATTCCCTCTACATCTTGTAACATCTTTATTCTTCTTTCTTCTGCTGTCTAAGTTGAATTGAGTTGTGATATTACTTTGCTTTAACTTATCCATGATTAACTCTATTTTTAAGAAACGAGTTAATACGCTTTTTAATTGGATATAGGCAATATAACTTGCTGGACAAAAGCGTAGCAATTATTAAAATTTTCTTGAGCAACAACTCAAGGAATAATTAAAATTAATGTGGATTGATTTTATAATTACAAAAAAGACAGATAAAAGGAAAGAGAATTCTAAAGTGAAGCTCTGGAAGAGATAGAAAAGGAAAAAGGTATTAACAGGATGGCCACACGAGGGATAAACCATGCTTCTCCTGAGCGGTTGGCTATATGATTACCCACAAAGCCACGTTGCCTAATTTGGGCAAAATGAAGCAATTTAAAGCAGAGTAATAAATTGAAAAAAATCAACTAAGATTTGCTAGATGCCTTATCTCCCAGGTTGATAATTAAGCCTATACAAATTGTTTAAAGCACATGATAAATAACAGTCTAGATTTACATATTTATGTTTTGTTTTATTCAGTTAAACTAATAAGAACCTGAAACTTGGAGTTTTAGTGTTTTTAAGTTTTATTATTTATATATATATATATTTTTTAAATTTTACTATTAAATATATTAAATATTTATGTATTTTTCAGTTGACTTTATTTAAAAATTCCTTAGTCAAGTAAATTGATATACAAATTTAAAACTTTAATTATTTTTTAATTTTATATAAACTTATTTAATATTTTAATATTTTAAGAATATATTTTATTGTTTAAATAGCTTTTTAAAACTCTTATATTTTTGAATTTAGATAAAATAATAAAACTATAAATAGCAGTTTTTATGCTAAATAGTTAAAATTTAAATATATTATTTTATAAAAGTAAGTTTATTTATATAAAATTTAATAAATATAACTGGTTTTTTAGATTAATAAAAATTAAAAAAGCTAAACATTTATTTTATTATTATTAGTATATAATATTTAAATTATAAAAGATTAAAAAAGTAATTTAAACAATAAAATGTATAGTTTTTAAATGACTTATACTAATAATATAATAATAAAATTAAGCTTTAGCTTTTAAATAATAGTAAAATAAAATACTATTAAATATAGTATAATGAAAATTTTAAAAAACTAAAATTTTAAATAAATTTAAAAATATATATTAGATTTATATTTGCTAATTAGATATTTTATTATATATTACCTAATTTAATTAGTTAAATTTGATTTAAGTAAAGATTTTATAATTTAAATATAAAATTTATTTAAAATAGTCTTTAATTTAAACTTTTAAAATAAATTATATTAATAAAAATTATTTATTAGTTTAATTTAAATTTAGATATAATTTTATATTTAGGCTTTATTTTATAATATTTTTTTTATTTGCTAATAATAAATTAATTATATTTTAACTATAAGTTAATAATTAAATTAAAATATATTATTTAAATAACAATAATAATATAATATAATTAAAATAAGTTAAATCTAAATTAAATTAAATAAAAAATCAGTTATATTTAAAAGCACTTATTTTAACTAAAAAGCTTAATAAAAATTTAAAAATTAAAAAATAAAAATTAAGCTAAAAACTATAATAATAATAATTATAATTAATTATATTAAAAAGCTATACTATTTATATAATATAGTAATATAGTTAAAAATATAGCTAAGGCTATTTAAAATTATATTTTGAAAAAGTATATAGTTTTTACTTTTAATATATAGCTTTAAAAATAAGTAAATATTAAAAAAATATATACTATATATATATATTTAACTTATAACTATATATTTAAGTTTTTAATTAGTTTAAATAAACTTTAAAATTATAATATATTAAAGTTAAAGCATTATTATATTATTTTAAATTTTAAAATAGCTAAATTTTTAACTTAAATTACTTTAAATAGCAAAGTTATAAAGTTAATATTTTATATAAAAATAAAAATTAATAGTATTTAGACTAAAAAAATATTAACTTTTTTAATATTATAAAATATTTTAAAAATATAGTTAGTATAATTTAAAATTAAAGCTTACTTTATAAATATATTAACTATTTAAATAATATTATTTAAATTTAAATAACTTTACTATATAAATTTAATAAGTATAATAACCTTATAATATAGCTATAAAAATTACTATTATATATATTAGTTTTATTAAAATTATAAATATTTTTAGCTATAAATTAAATAAAATTAAATAAAATTAATAAAATTAGCTAAAAATAGATATTTTTAATTATATTTATTTACTTTTTAATTATTAAAAAGTATATAATATTTGATATACTTTATTAAAATTTATTAAAATTTAAAAAATTTTAAAGGTTAAATGCTACTTTTGAAAATATTATATATTTTTAAAATTTTATACATTGATATATTTAAATATTAAAAAAAATTCAAAAAAATATAAATTTTCAAAAATTTAATATATTATTTTTAATATATTAAATATTAAAACAAATTAAAATTAAAATTTTATACTTTATAAATTATAAAACATTATACTTAACACCTATTATATATAAATATAGTTAAAATTTATATATTTTTTAGCTATTATTTATAATTTTCTAGAGTATATTACTATAGCAACATTATAAAAATATTTTAAAATTTTAATAAAATAATAATATAATAATAATATATCTATATAATTAAAAAAAACCATTATTTTTAGTATAAAATTATAAAAAAATAGAATCTTATAGCTCATTTAAGTATAAAAGTAAGCTAATAGCTATAAAAATTATTATAATAAAGTATATATCAAAAAATAGTTATATAGTTAATAATATAGCTAAAGCTATTAAATATTTAATTTTTACTATAAGTAAATATAAGAATATAAATACTTTTAATTTATGATTTGTTTAGATAGACTGCAATATTATAGTATTATTTTAAATTTTAAAATAATTAAAATATCAGCTTAATTAGTTTAATTTAAATATACTTTTGGATATTTAAAGCTACCTTTAAAGTATACAATCTATAAAGTTGTACTTCTATTCATTTATAGATTTTTAAGTATAAATATAATTAAATAGTTTTTAGGCTTTACAAAATAGTATATAATTAAATTAATTAGTTTTTAGATTTAATAAAGTAATAAAATACTATAAATATAGTTTAAATTAAAAATTAGTATAAAAGCTAAAAAAGTATATTAAATATTTAAATAATAATATTTAAACATATATAATAATATTATATAAATAAGTACAAGTTTAAAAAATTTAATTTTTTATAATATATTATACTAATAGAAATATATATATTAATTTAAATAAAATTACAAATATCTATAATTTTAAGCTAAAAATATTAATTATATAACTTATTATAATTTATATAAATTTTATAATTTTAAATTAATTTTTAAAATATAGTTTTAAGTATATAAAAACTTATATTTAACATATATATAAATAATTTTAAAGATAATTATTTTACAATTATATTATAAAAATATAATTTTATAAAAATTAATTTATTTTAAGTTTTTTTAAAAAGCTTATTTAAAAAGCTATTAAGTTATTTTAATATATAACTTTATATTTTATATAAAGTTATTATCTTTTTTACTACTATAATAGCTAAAAATTTAAATTTAAATTTATATACTATAGATATAAAATACTAATATTAAGCTTTTTATTTAGCTTTTACTATATAGATTATATGTATATTTTAATTTTTTAAAATGATAGCAATAATAATATTATTAATTTATAAAATTATATTAGATATATTTAGCCTTTATATAGTAAAATCTATATTAATAATTTTATTTTTAAAAATATTTTAATAAAATAGTTAAAATTTGTACTTTATAACTAAAGGCTATAAATTATTAAATTAGTATTTATAAATAAAAAGCTATTTTAATACTAATTAATTTTCTTTTTTTATAGTAAAAAAAAGTTATACTATTAATTTTATTTTATTTTTAAATATTTTTATAATAAAACATTCTTTAATTTAAAAGATATTATTTATTTTTTTTGAAATTTAAATATTTTGTTTATTTTATTAAAATAATATTTTTATTAGTTTTTTTTTAAAATTTTTAATTATATTTTAACATATTTTAATTTTTTAAATAAATTTTAGTAAAATATACTGAATATTATTAACTACTTTTAAATATAATTAATTTACTATTTATTTATTATATTAATATAGTAATTTACTTTGAAAAAATTATTAATATATTTTTTAACTATTAAATATAATATCTTATAATTTATAAACTAAATTTTTTTATCTTTTTAAAAACTTTTATCACTGTTTAAATATACATTAATATAAAAGTTTTTAAGAGTATATTTGCTTTAAAGTAGTAAGTATACTTTTATTAGTAATATTTACTTTTTAAAAATTTTGATTTGCAAATTAATTAGTATAAAATAATTAAAAATATAGTAAAATATCTTACTTTTAAAATTTTCTTCATTTGAAAAGAATATTAAAACATCTATTATAATAATTTTTATCAAATTTTATTAGGTATTAATTTTTTTTTGTTTTCAATAAGAAAACCAATTGTTTTTAAAGGTAGCTTATTATTTATATACTTAATATAATTAAGTTTAGTTATAAAAATATATACTTTAATTATATATATCAAAGAGTTTAAACTATCATTTATAAGATCATTATTTCTTATAATATAATTATATACCATTTTATAAAAGATACATGATATTTCAAAAATATACTGTAAATAACATTAATAACAATTTATTAAAAAAAAACTTTAGGATAAATTTATTTTAATAATATAATTTATAAGTTTTTTAGTTTTAATGGCTTGGCTTTAAAGTTGCAATAAATAGTTACCAGATAAAGAATTTGGTTGACATATTACTAAAGCTAGTTGAACTACCTACCTTAAAGTTATTAAGTAGGGCCTACCAACTTTACCAGTTATATTAAAATTTAAGAATTGCAAACTTTGAATGATAAACAAATCAAAGTTAAAGTATTTTTCGATTTCTAAGTTTTTGGTTGGTTTTCACTAAAAACATCTGAGTTTGGTAATTTAAGAACTACAGGGTTAGAAAAGGTGAACTAACTCCTTATTACGTGGATTATAAAAATATTTTTACCTTTACCTTTTTCAAAGCTTTAAACTCAATAACCCAATTTTGAAAATAAGGATAAGAGAGATGTCGGAATTTGAAGGGAAACCGTTTCCAGAGTTAAAGAACGATTTATTTATACGTACAGCTTTAGGTGAAGTAGGTGACCGAGTACCGGTATGGATTATGAGACAAGCTGGACGTTATTTACCAGGTAAAATAAACCTAATTTGGAAATTAATAAACTTTTATTTATAATAAATAAGAGTTTCGTGAAGTACGTGCCCAACACGATTTCAATAAAGTTTGTCGTACACCTGAGCTAGCCTGTCAAGTAACTTTACAGCCTATTGACCGTTACAGTGGTTTATTAGATGCAGCTATAATATTCAGTGACATCTTAGTAGTAAGTGAAGCTTTAGGTTTGAAATTTGAAGTGAAATCTGGATATGGTATCCATTTTGAAGATAAGTTAGAACAACCTGAAGATGTAGATAAAAAATTGCGTTCCAACGTCGATGTAAAGAAAGAGCTAGGTTACGTTTTGGACGCTATCCGACTGACTCGTCATAAGTTGGAAGGTAGAGTACCTCTGATAGGTTTCTCTGGAGCTCCTTGGACTTTAGCTTCCTACATGATCGAAGGAAAATCGGGTACCAACCATTCCACCGCAAAACGCTGGCTTTTGAACTACCCAGAAGCTTCCCATAAGTTGTTAAATAGACTTACTGACGTTATTATTGAGTACTTGGTGCTTCAAGTCGAGAATGGAGCCCAAGCTTTACAGTTGTTTGACTCCTGGGCTGGTGAACTTTCTCCGGCCGATTTTCAAACTTTCTCGTACCCTTACATCACTAAAATTGGTCAACAAGTTAAAGAACGTCTTCAAGCTAAAGGTCTATCTGTACCTCTCATACTCTTCGCTAAAGGAGCGCACTCTCTCCTACCCCAGCTCTCTAAACAGAGCACCTTTAACGTCATTGGGCTTGATTGGACTATAGATCCCACGCAAGCTGCTCAACTTTTCAAAAGTAGTAAGCTAACATTACAGGGGAATTTAGATCCAATTGCTCTTTACGCAGAGAAAGAACAAATCACTAAATATACGGAAGATATGTTGAAGAATTTCGATATTAAGAATCAGCCTTTGATTGCTAACTTAGGTCACGGTATGTTACCTGACCACGATCCTGAACACCTTAGATGTTATCTAGAGTCGGTTCATAAAATTTCTAAGGAACTAAGGAAGTAGTTTTTTTATTAAAGAATTAAAATTTTGGATATTCGCTTTCTTATTTTTTTATAGCAGACTTTCATACTTTTCGTATGCTTACTCTTGTACGCAGTTCTTAAGTATCCAACCTTCGTTTTTATTTTGTAATTCGATTCGCCAAACTTTACCATCAATATTTTAAATATAAATTTAAAACTAGTAGAATATTGACTAAAAAGTATTTTATAAAATTAGTAACTTTTTAATCAAATAAATATAGTTATAATTTTTAAATTACTAGCACACTTTTACAATTTAAACTTTCAAAAGATTTTCAAAACCAAATTCATATGCTGTTTTAAAAAGATACACAAATTCGACAAAAATTAATAGAAAATATTGGCGAATATTAAGAGACGATAAGTAAACATTTAAATAATATATATAAATATAAACAAGTTAAATAGTACTAAACTATATATCAAATTGCTTTACTGTCAACATGAAAAACTAAGTTAAATTAAAAAGTTAAGTTCACCTTTAATTAACATTTAGCACAAAAAAGACTAGGTAATCTGGGAGTATACTTCTACATTATTAAATTTAATTAAATTTTAGTGGTCGTCTTTTCCCTCACTTTTAACTTGACATCTTTAAAGCTTTTTTCTTACTCAACAATTTCTCAAATTTAGCTTGAACTTTAGGGTCAGTAAGTTCGGAAGCAATTAAAGTGAGAAGTATTTTGATCTTTCTGATAGCGGTAAGCTTCTTAGATTTAGGATTTTTTTCGAAAACAGAAGTATTGTTGGTAGTAGGAATTTCACTACGTTTTCCTTTGACGAAATCAGTCTGCATCTTAATTTTTCCGAATGCGGCGAAAAGGTCAAAAATTGATCCACTACGTACCTTGTTTAGAACCGGAATAATCTTATTTTGGGTGGGTTGGGCTTGCTGTTCTTGGGAAAGAGTCTGGTGAACTTGTTGTTCCTGAGGTATTTGTTGAATTTGAGATGTTTGTACTTGTTGAACTTGTTTAGCTAAATCAGGTTTAACTACAGTTAAAGGAACGGTAGCTTGTTGAGGTTGATTAGCTAACTGATTCTGGGTTCCGGTTGGGTTATTCAAGATAGTGACGTTAGCAGCCACATTCTTAGCGTTAGCTTGTGATTTAGATTTCAAAGCAAACAGCTTTTTGATTTTAGGGTCATTATGATTCTCAGAAATCTCGGAGGCCAGTAAAGTTAGAAGAATCTTGATCTTAGTTTCACTCTTTAATTTTTTAGTACCTTTTTTCCCTTCGATAGATTTTTTATTCTCACTTAACCAATTCATTTTTAAATCGTTTTTCCATAATTTGGTCATCAATACCGAAAACTCATCTCTTCCTTGGGTTTTAGGTAAACTTCTAGCTTCGTTATGCACTATATCTCGTTTACTCAATCTTGTTAAATCCACATTATTTGGTAATGATCTCACGGCTTCATTTTCTGGTGTCGTCCCGTGTAAATGAAAAGAACTGGTAAATGTAAGTAAAGTAAGAGATAAACAAGTTGAAATTTTCATTTTTGAGCTTCAAGACCTTAATATCATTATAAAACTCTTTTATTCATTTTTTTATGTATGTACAGCTATGGTTGCATTAGTTGATAAATCAATAACCGATTTATAGAGTATTTTTATATTGAACTCTTTAATCGTAATTACTATATCGGGTAGTGGCTTTGTTCGTTGTAAAAAAAAATTCATAACCCAGAATAGATAATATTAAAAGTTTTGTATTATTATATAACATTCTTAAAAAGGTACATTCAAAATCTAAATGTAGTTAATGTATATATTAAAATAGTTTTTGTTACATTCAATTGTTTTGTCTGCTAAATTCAATCCGCTAAAAAACTTAATATTAGTATAAGGTACTTATATTAGTAAAATTTCTGGTTATCCTACACTACATAATAAACATAATGATAAATATAATATTTGAATGTTTGATAAATCAGATCGAAGCTGTAACTAATTCCATTTTTTTATAATTATGTTTTAAAAGGTCGAGAAACGCACGACAAATTTAATAACTTTACAAAGATGTAAGATATAAAATATTTTTTAAAGTAGATTGTACATAATATTATTTTAAAATTTGGTGACAACAAAATTACGGCCGAATTGATATGTAGCTATAATTTAGTTTATAACATTGCCTAAAGTTTGAAAAAATAACAATAAAACTTGTATAGCATCAAAAGGATTTATAAATATTTATTGATTTCCAGTGTCATTATTTTTACCCTGATTTTTAGCGAATTGTTGAGCCCTGAAATATATTAGGAACGAATACCTTAAAAGAAAAATTACATGTTAGCTAAAGCGGGGTTGTTCATCAAGTTAGCTAATGGATTCGAGCCATCACCACCAGCACCACCAGCACCACCCATCAAATTTTGGTACCTAAATAAAGTTTAGTAAATGTATAAAATGATTAGACTAACATATCCTGCATCTTAGAAGGATCTTTCATCATATCATTCATCATCCCACTTTGCATGAATTGTTGTGCCATGTTCATGAGAGCAGGGTTATTCATAAGCGAACCTATATCGAAGCCACCCAAGTCTGGCATACCGTTTCCAGCTGAGCTAGGTTTTGGAGCTTCTCTTGGAGATTCAGCAACCGAGTTAGAGCTGCTAGATTTAAGTTTTTCACATTGGGATAAAGCTGCACGGATGTTGGCATTGTTAGGTTCCTTTTCAACTGCAATCTTATAGGCATCGAAAGCCCTATTGTAATCACCTTTAGAGAAGTAGGCATGTCTTTATTAATTTAGTTTAAATTGTATTTCATAGAATATGTTACCCTAGACGGCTGTAAGCTTTTCCGTAATCGGGGTTGATTTCAGAAGATTTAATAGAATCGGCAATAGCGTTATCATGGTCATTTATTTGAGAATAGGCAGCAGCACTAGATGAAAAATGTTAATAATAAAAAATCAAAATGGTATTACCGGTTAGCATAATATACAGCATTGTTAGAATCTAATTCGATGGCTTGGGTGTATAATTTTACAGCTTCGGCATAATTACGTTCGGCAACCTTTGTATTACCTACATATATTTAAAATAAGTAATAAGTATTAAATACCTGCTTTCTTAAAGGTTTCAGCCTTTTCTTTATCTTGTTCCGAAATAGTTGTAGATCTGGTCGAGGTAGCTTCAGCAGGCTATATTAAAAAATTAATCAAACAATTTAAAAATAAAAGGTACTTTAGACTGCTTTTGAGTTTTAAGAAAAACGTTAAATATCTGTAATAAGTTGGCAGGTTTTATAGATAACTCCTTCTTGTGAGCTTCATCATTAACATCCACATCAAACGCTTCACTTATACATTGAGTAGCAACTTTAAACATCAAATTTAAAAATCAAAAACGAATAAGAAATAAGTACCTGTTAAACTTTCAGCTTCTTCAGGTTTTACAGAACCGTCATCGATAGTAGTTTTTAAGAACTCTAAAAATGCAAATACTAGTTGACGTTTGTTATCGGTGTTGGCACTCATCTTTGTTTTATTAAGTAGCTGCTTAAGATTAAATAAAATTTATACTTAATAATATTTCCAGAAAGTTCTCGATTTTTATTCCTGAGTTTTGTTTCCAAGTTAAAGGTTGAATTGGTTTGGCTAAACCAATTTCTGAGTATCAAAAATTCCTTTTAAGCTTAGGTTTCAAACCAAAAATCGGAATTGCCGACTTTTTATCTTTCAAATCATCAAAAGTCATCAAAAAGATTTGTTTAAATAAACGTCAACTTCCAACTCAGAGTTATTTTATACAAGCAGATTCAGTTAGGTCCAAAGGGCAAGTTTCAACATGAGTATTCGAACTACTTTGATTAATTTATATACGAAATCTACAAATTCTTTTAAAACGGCTTTGACGTTAGGTATACTGTTAAGGCTAACTTTAATATTTTATGGTTCGATAGTTGAATCGTTTACCTCACTATCGTATACCGATGTGGATTATTACGTATTCGATGATGCTAGTAAGTTTATGCTACAAGGTAGTTCACCGTATAACCGATCTACATACCGTTATACACCAGTACTAGCTTTGATGTTAATACCAAACCATATAATCAACCATAACTTTGGTAAATTTTTGTTCGCTGCAAGTGATATTTTAGTAGCTTATTTATTCCAAAAAATATTTAAGTTACGTGGAGTGACAGATGGGACGTCGACTAAAATAATAAGTTTAAGTTGGTTGTTAAACCCGTTCATAGCCATCATATCAACTCGAGGTAATTGTGAATCTATACTGTTGTTATTAGTACTTTTTAGCCTGTATTCATTTTTAAACAATAAATTTAAGACCGGGTGTATCAGTTTAGCTTCAGCCATACACTTTAAAATCTATCCCATCATATACATGTTACCTTTACTACTACTTTTAGATAAAGAGTATCCAAGGCAGAAGAAGTTGGAGAAAAGACTTGGAAAACGTGCCACTAGAGCGGAATCTTCCAGACTACCTATTTCAGTTGTAATCTCCACCTTTGTTAAGTCTCAACTCCCTATCCAACTACGTCCTCTAATTAACGAAACTCGACTTGAGTTCTTGCTTTTCACCGCTGCCCCTCTAATTTTGATTACATTTATATGTGCTACCATCTACCCCGATGATTTTTTAGAACACGCTCTACTATATCATGTTAGAAGGGTGGACCACCGCCATAACTTCTCTATATACTTCTACCCGCTCTACCTCACCACTTCTTCAGTCGACAACGGGTTGTTAAGTTTAATTGTGGGCTTACTGGCTTTCTTACCGCAGTTAGTCATGGTAGCTTTCATAGGTCTGTGGTTCTATAAAGATATATTCCTAGCTACCTTTTTACAAACTCTTATGTTTGTAAACTATAACAAAGTTTGTACCAGTCAGGTAAATTTTAATTGCTTTTTTAAAATTAATACCTTTACTAGTACTTTATATGGTATTTGGGGTTACTGCCTACTCTTGTGCCCTTTTTAAATATTCCCAGTAAAGAGGCATTTAAGATGGTAGGTATATGGTTAACAGCTCAGGTAAATTTACCGTCGTTTAATTTCTTAATTATAACTTTTGTTTCTGTAGGCGGTTTGGTTGGCACCGGCATTCCTGTTAGAGATGAAAGGATATAACACATTCACTTACCTCTTCCTAGCTAGTATTTTACTATTTTTAAGTCACATCTACATAGCGCTGAAAGTTATCAATTCTTATAACTTTCGACCGCTGTTCAAACTCGGTAAAATTCAAGTTTAAATTTGGTACTTAAAAAGTTTTTATCGTACTGGTATTAAAACCTTATTTTTAATTTAAATTGAAAGATTAGAACAACTTTCAAATTTAAAGCTAAAAATCCATTAATAAAATATTAGACTTTGTCCTTCAACTTTTTTAATATAAATAAATTAAAACTAAAATGATTTTGAAACTGTTTAATTAAAAGAAAGCAAAACGAAAGTATATTTTTAGAAATTAAAGTACACTTGTAGATCGATACAAGCAATTAGGTAAATAATGTAGTTAGGTAAGGTTAGTCGAGGGTAGCAGCACGACCATGCGGGGTTCACTTAAACGTTATAACATAGCGCTTTTGGTAATTTCAATTTTAAGGGAGTGGCGTGCTACATCTCTTCAAGATCTTAATAGCGAAAGGTCCTTAACCCTCAGATGGTTACTTAATATGAGCTATACCGAACTTGGTGGAGATAGCTTGCTCTAGAACTGAGATGTTAGTACTTTCCAGTTAGCAAATATAAAAAGACTTACTGAGATCGGTATGGTTCCCATTAATTTTCTGGTTGAAGTTGATGTGTTCGAGATCCAAGTTGGAGGTGGGGTGGGATCGGGTTTGCAGAAGTGAGGCATCGTCAGTGAGTAGCAGGTTATGCTTCAGTTTAGGGTAACCGAGGGTAGGTGCGAGGTCGTCAGTCTCCTCCAGATCTGGATTGTCATCAACTTCGTTGATATCATTAGTTTTGGCAGCTGCCAGCTGCCCCATGAACCGTAGCTGCGAGTTTTCACGTTCTACTTGGCGCAACTTTCCCTCCAGATTCTGAATCTGGTGGATAAGGATACGCTGCTGATCCTTCAATTTGTCTTTGGCCTTGCCGAAGAAGGGTAGAGTGGGGCGAGCAGTCTCAGCTACCACCAACTTGGTGACAAGTCCCTGAATGTTCTGCTCCTTGGCATCGATGTCCTGCTTCAACCGAAAATTCTCCGCTACCAGTTGAGCTACCTGTGCACTGGGTAAAGAGCGGTCTTGGAGGCTTAGGGATCGGTTCTTGATACCGGTTTCAGGCAATGCGGCAAAGGTTGCTTCCAGATACGTGATCTTCTCCATCAATGTCTTTATCAGGTTGGCTTGCTTTTCGTTCAACTGAATCATCTGGTCGGTACGATGCAACGCCTCATCTCTCGACTCCCTAGTTTCGTCCAACTCTGGCCTCAGATCCATAGTCTGCCTTAGATCTCGGTGGATCGTGTTGAGCATGGTGTGGTTTTTCGTCTCCAGCTGCAGGTTGGCGACGATCTCATTATAGACGCGGCTGTCCAATGGTACTGTAGAGGCTTGACCCGAGCTGGATTCAGACGGGGGTGGTGACTGTTGTTTGAGCTGCTCGATCTGATTCGTCAGCATGTCGTTGTCCTGCAAAGCCATATCGAGTTCCCTACGTACCTTGGCTAACTCGGTGTTAGTTCTGTTTAGATCATCTCTAAGCTGCGGCAGCTGATCTGGATTAACTAAGTTCCACTTAGCTTCCAGATGCTGTAACTTAGCGTTGAGCGACTCGTTCTCGTACATGAGCGATTCACATTTAGAACGCATCACCGAGAAGTTGCTGTCGGCTTCGGCACGAGACTGATCCATCGTTGTCACCGCTTCCTTGGTACCCTGGTAGATCTCGTTGAGTTCGGTCAAAGCGCGTTTCAATTTCTTAGTCTCTGACCGCGATTTGTCACGTTCCTCTTCCAGGCTCTGGTTTAGTTCCTGTAGCTCTAACCTAGCTGCTTCCTCTTCATCCAAACGCGCTTCAAGAATATCAAATAGCTTGCACTGCTCGTTCTTTTCATCTTCACTGACCATCAGTTGCATACGAATTCGATCCACCGTCGAGGTCAGTTCAGAATTAGTCTGCTTCTGTTGTAAAATAGTTTGTTGGCAAGCCTGTAGCCCAGCTGTAAGTCCTTCCACCTGCTTTTTGAGCTTGGCTATGATATCTTCGTATTCATTATGGTTCTTTTGAGGAGAACCGTTTAACGTTGTATCGTTTGAAAGGGTAGGTTGGTCGATTTCAACTCCAACTTTCGACGAAGAGGTAGAAGTGCCGGAGAGTATTGATTCATCCTGAGGTGGGTCGATTGATCTAGCTTCAGTTGTTTCAATTTGGTTGTTAACCAGTTGTTTTTGACTTTGAGGAGGTGTTGTAGATCCAGTATCCATATAAGTAAACCCGATGAAGGGTAGATGGATACCCAAAAAATCTTTCTGATTGGGACGTGGTGAAACTTTAACTTCGTGTTGGTCCTCTTCACCCTCGTAACCACTGAAATTAGAAGTGTCATCAGGTGCTAATAGAGAAGGTACGAATGGCGGTGTTTGATTCCGAATATCGTCCCAGTTTATTGTTGAAAAGAAAGGATGTGCTTTGATTTCATCAAACCCACTTTTGCCCAACCTACTTTCCCGATCACAAACTAGCCTAACATAATTTAATAGATTACTAAATAAGTAGTTACTTTTTAATCAAATCTTTGGCCTCTTCGGAGATAGGGTAGATGTCGTGGAAGATTAAATGATTCTATAGGGTTAATAAGATCTATTTTTACAAAATTACCTTATGATTCATAATTTGACTATGCGTTTCCATTAAGTTATCAGAGCTGAACGGCGGATCTCCTTGAAGTAGTTCGTACAAAAGTATGCCTAGCGACCACCAATCACATTCCCTACCATAGCATACGTTTCCTTCCTGTGCTTGCAAGACTTCTGGCGATATATAGTCACTCGTACCAACCGGTATATTAGAAGTTATTAGGCCATTCGGGTTCATCTGTATACAGGAACCAAAATCAGCCAATTTAATATGACCGGTGTTGTCGATAAGTATATTTTGAGGTTTAAGATCTCTACTTGGGTTTAAATAAAAGTGGAGTGGTTTAAAAAGCTACCTATGAACATAATTCAACCGATGTAAGTCGTTTAAAGCAAGTGCTATCTCCGCTAAATAAAACCTCGCTTCATCCTCTCCAACTATTGGTGGATAATTCCTATCTAGTAAGTTGAAAAGATCGCCTCCTCCGGCATACTCCATAACTAAATATAAATTTTCGTAATCTTGAAATGCTGCGTATAGTTTCGGTATCCATTGTGAATATCTTGATAAGGAAAGTACATCCCGCTCTTCCATATAAAAAGAAAGCTTATAAAATCACTTAATAAAGAACAAAAATAAAGAAAATAAAACTTACTTCTTTACATTTCAATATGTATAGCTTATTTAAAGTTTTCATTGCGTACACTTTTCCATCTATTTTGTTTCGAACAACTGAAACCTACGTAAAAATTTAACATTTTAAATTAATAGTTAAATTACAGTTCCAAAGTGTCCTTTCGCTAATTTCTTTATAACTTGAAAATCAAATTTGTTCACTCGTTTCGATTTGACTTTATTAATTATATTTTGATCTAATTAAATTAATTAAAAGTTAGATTTAAAAGACAAATAATAAAGCAACTGTACATCTATCTAAAAATGAAGCTACATGAGAGTTTGGACTCGGGTCAAACGATTTACAATCTTCATATAAACCAACTAATACATCTAATAATGCGTTTATCGATAAAGATGTTGGTTCTGGGTGAGTTTCGGGAGCTATCACCTTGTTAAAAAGTTCCTGAACTCTTAACATTTGAAATGAACGGTTGATTGAGATAAAAAGAAGAGTAGATTAATTAAATATTTTTAAGTCGTAAAGCCTTTAAGTTGATGCTCCTTTTACAATTTATTAAAGGCTATGAATTTTGGGTTATAAACTTTTCAATAAACTAAAACTACAAATTTCATCAACTAAACTTTATCGTTGTCGTTTTTGTTACCAAGTACTTCGGTAGAATTTTAATGAAAGGCAACCTTTTCTGGGCCAATCCTTCAACTTCTTGTGTAATTATCGGAAATTCAGTTACCAACCGATTTTTAAGTTGTTTTCAAGGCTGAAAAAGCACCCAGTTTTAGTTAATTTTTATAAATTTTATCATAGAAAGCAAGTTTTATTGGCTATAAAATGCTTGTGCCGTAAATATATAATGTTAGTCCGTAATTTTGGCTTAAGTTGTAATACATCTAAATTTATAAGTTTCAAGTTCCTATTAAAATAATAAAACCATATTTTCTAATATTTAAAAATGATATATAATTAAAAATAAACCAATTAACTTTTGTTGATATATGACGGAATTTATAAAAACTTGCTTCTAAAAGACCAGTAATTTTAAAATTAGAACATTTTTTAGGTCCTAATTTAAGATTTAATGTTCAATCAAGTTTAATTTTCACACGAATTTTAAATTATTACATACAGTAAATAGTATATTAAATTCCAATCAAGCTTATATATTTTTTAAATTCTAAAATCTATAAATAACACCAAATTTCAAGTAGTACGCCTTTTGAAAACTATAATTTGTTTTTATAAGGTAAGGTTGAAAACTTGAATTTTCTAGCATACATGTTATTTATATCTCTCTAAAAATGGTAACATTTTCTTTATATAAAAACCTGTTTTTTTAAACACAAGGTTTGATTTTGCTTAAAGATTCTGAGGTTTAAATTTTAAAAATAGGAAATAACGATTGAATTTCTTATTACTTAACCAAACCTTAATTAATAAATTTTTGCAGATTTAAAATTATTGAATATTCAATATTAACCAAATTAGGCCAAACTTAATTCTTCTGATTTTTAAAAAAACTTTTAAAGTTCCTATCTATTAACTAGATGAATTTTAATAAGATTTTGAGATTCAATAGAAAGAATATTTACAGTTTAAGTTAAAATAAATTACTGATTTATTTCAATTAAAATCCTTTAAAAATACTATTTTAATATAGGTTATGAACAATAATGAAAAGTTAAAATATTTATTCCTAAATACATACGAATTATATTGAAATTCTTAAGCTGTATTTAAATCAAAGGTAATAGAAATAACTAAATTTCAAAACTATACTACCAAAGTGTTCAATATATTAATAATTATTGACTATAAAATTAATTCTAAATCTACAGTACACAGTTACTAAGATAGACATTCAAGAAATATAATAGGCTTTATGTTATATACTGTTTTCAAAGAATTTAAAAAGATTATATATGAACTATTGCTCTAGCTCAAATATGAAAAAAAATAGTAATTAGTACCTCTTGATTCAAGACTATAGTCCAAACCAATAATATACTTTCTAGTTACACATTATATAACAATTTTATTTTGTTTTAGTATTATTGGTAATTTGGAATTGAGAAATTTTATTCAATATCTTTTTTAGTAGGAAGTGACGAAAACTAATTTTATCTTTTTATTCTTAAGTCACGATCAATGTCAGATACTCTTGCAACTCAAATCTTTAAAGTATGCAATGAAAAGTTTGAAAGTCTAAGGTTAGGAAGACATATAGCTAGTAATGAGAATACGGTTATGAGTGGAATTGTTTTAGAAACCATTGATCGTATTATTTAAATTTAAATTTAAATTTTAAGCTAAATTATCTAAACTAGCCATTTCTTTAAAGCAACAATATGAATGCATTACTTTAAGGTAAAATATATTCTTTATTAGATCGAAAGTTAAATAGCTCTTTAAAGTACTGGTTTAAAATGCTTACCCGAAAGCCAGCTGAATCCTGATCATTTCTCTCTAAATGATAGCCATGCCGAGGTACTTAGTAAACGTTGCTTACAAAAGTAAATTATAAGCATTATGGAACTAAATGTTTTTTTAATTAGGTTACTATATGAAACTATTGAAAATATTTTAAAAGGGGATCCTTTAGATTTAGATTGGTTAGTAGAAATTGAAAACTATAAAGAATTAAGTTCACATCGATTTATTTTAAACGACAAATTGAAACCAAAATTCCATATGTATATTAGTCAAGCACCTTGTAATAACATTAATATGGTAAAAACTGAACTTTAAATTAGGTGGAGATTCTTCTATGGAAGCTTTAGCGAGCTTGGTAGTCGATAGTAATAAAAGAATTAAATTGAGTGAAGATAAAGAACCAAAGTTTGTAAATAGCAAAATAGAAAATGAAATAGAAACAGTTTTTCGTGGTAGAGAGAACTTTAGTAGAGTTGGTGTCTTGCGTACCAAGCCAGGTACTTTATTTAACTAGTTTAAATTAATTTTTATTCAAGCTAGAACCGATGCTGAACGTACTTTGTCACTATCATGCTCGTAATTATAAATTTACAAATTCTTATTTATATTTCATAGGGATAAATTTTCAAGATGGAACGTTTTAGGGATGCAAGGGCAGTTCTTAAGTATGTTTATACCTCCTATTTACTTGACTAGCTTGACAGTATCAAATAATGGGTTGTTCAAATTTGAGCAAATGAAAAGAGCTCTTGTCGAAAGGTTGACACCATTAGAATGTATATTTATTAGTTTATACGTTACTAACAATAGTTTATAGCTTGTTTAGAACTACCTTTCAGAGTTAATAAGCTAGAATTAAACTGTACAGATGAAAATTTTCAGTTTAGTAAGTACACGCATCAAGATCGTACCAAGTCTAGCCCTTTAGCAATAGTATGGAAGTCCGGCTGGGTTAAGGAAGAAGTTTTGACTAAAGGGTATAAACTAGGTGCAGCGATCAAAAAGAATCAAGGAATACCAGTTCGTTGCAGGTACTTTTACTCGATTAAATTTCATAAGTCTAACATTTTTGGTTTTAGGTCTCAAATATGTGGAGATAATCTTTTAAACGATTTTAAAAACCTATTAGTTTTAGCAGGCTATAATGATAATCAATTAGCTTTACAAAGTAAGAATTATACAGATTTTAAAAAAAATGAAAAAGATGTTTTTGATGAAAACTACAAAAAAGCTAAAGACATCTTTTTTAATGATAAACTATTTAAAAATTGGAAAGTTAGAGTCTAAATTTAAAGTAAAGTAACAAGATAATAAATAAACTATTTATTTATTTGAATTAAAACTTTTTTTTATTATAAACTTAATCAATTTAATTTTTGTAAAGTACAAAGTAATATTAGTAAAAAAATAAATAAATAATTAAATGCTTGTTTAAAATAAACTGGTACTAAAATTAACTTAAGTTAAAATTGGTTAAAATAGCATTAATATTAAATAAAAAATATATAGTTCCTTAAACTAAAATAACTAACTACTTTACTAATATAAATAAAAATTAATTGTTTCTAATATTAACTAAAGCTCTATTAACTCTAATTAAAAAATATATATTTATAGACAATATATAGTTACTTAGTTAGGAGATATAGATTTAATCCTTTGTATATATTTTTATTTTAATTCTCTAACTTTATAAAATTTTGCATTAACTTTTTATTTATTTATCTATCTTCTCTTAATTTTTTAAAAAATTATAGTACCTATTTTACTTATTCCTCTCTACTATTTAATATAAATGTTATGAATTTAGCACTAAACTATTAACTTTATATACATTTATATATATTAATATTTAAATATAGTTGTTTAAAATATTTTTAATTTATATAATTACTATATTAAAATGCTATAATTTAAAAATAAGTAAATAAGAATAAAAGTAATAAGTATTAGTAAGTCAATTAAATTGTAAATAGATATAGAAAATAAATTTAATAGTATTAAATTTAATAAAGCTATTAAAAATACATTTAATAAATAAAAATAAATTAATTTTAAAAAATATTATAATATTAACTTTTATATAAAAAGTTATATAAAAATATAAATATATATATATAAAATTATTGTAATTTTAAATTAATTAATTGTTATTATATTTATTTATTTAAAAAAAAATAATTTAATTGTAAATATTTAATATTAATTTAAAGCATCTATAAATAGTTTGCACTAACATTGTTTAAATAATAGCAATCTTTCTAAAATGTATTTATCTTATTAAAAAATTAATTATTTTTTTTGAAACTTTAAATTTTAAATTAATAATAAGAATATTTAAACTTTATATTTCATTTATAACTTTTAGGTAAATTATATAAAACTTCTGTAAATGCTTAAAATATCAAAATTTATTAGTTTATTAAGAAAAAAGCTATTATTAATCTAGGAAATAAACTATAATTTTAGTATAATAGATAAATAAACTAATTTAAAGCTATAAAAAGTATATATTCTAGATATATAAAATTATAGTAAGCTTTAAATATAGTGAAAAAAAAATATATAAACTTAAAATGCAAAATATTAATATTATTTATATTAATATTATTTATATTAAAAATATTAGTTAAAATAAAAATAAATTTATATTTGCATAAATAAAATTAATGTTTTCTTATTTTTTATTAATATATATAACTAAAAATTAAGCTTTTAATTCTTATATTTTTTAAAGTTTGAGTTATAAAATTTTGAAAAATTAAATAATATAATTGTAGTATATTTATATATTATAAAAAATATTATTAAAATATTTAAAAATAAAATTTTATTAAATTTGATTAAAATTTATAATATATTAACTTTAGAGCATTTTATTTATTTATTTAACTTGCTAAAAAATTTATTATTTTTATTTTTATTTTAATTATATAAAATTTATTATCATTATTATTATTATACTAAAAAATTTAAAAAATAAAAATGTTAAAATATAGCTACTAAAATTTTAGCTAAAAAAAATTAAATATCTTTATTATTTTGCTAAATTAAGTTATATATTATAATAAATATATCTATTATATAAATTTATTAAAAAGCTATAAATAATAGTATATATTATTAATTAATAATATTTATTAAATAAATATAAAAAGTAATTAAATATTATATTATAATAATTACTTAAATTATGAAATAAAAAAATTATAAAGTATATTATAATTATATATAAATATAAATAATAGTTTTTTATTAATTATTAGTTATATATATTATATAATTAAGCATTTATATATTAAAATATATAATTTTATTAACTTAAAAAAAATATTTAAACTTTAAAAATATGCTTAAAATTTTAAAAAATAAAGATAAAATATAATAATATAGTAAATATAAATTATAAATAGCTTTACTTATTTATAAAAAATTTAAAAATTAACTTTTATATTAACTATTAGTAAATTTTTTTTAAAGAAAAATTAAAAATAAATTATAAAATTTAAATTAATAAAATACTTATTTAAATAAGTAATAAATTAAAATTTTTTTATAAATAAATAAGCATATTTTTAATAAAAATTATTATAATAGTCTTATAAAAAAAATAAAAAACTAGTAATATTTGCTATTTATATATATTTGAATTTTTTTAATATTTGTATAATAATATTTAATTTAAAAAATAGTTTATTATTAAAAATTTTATTATTTTAACTTTAAAAATAGTTTTATTTATATTAAAATATTTTTAATACCTAAACTTAAATTTAATAAATTTCAGCTATAAAATTATAGCTAAATTTACACTATTAGAACTATATAGCTTATAATTATATACTTTTATAGCTATTTTAAGCTTTTTAAGTATATTTTACTAGTATTTTTAGCATACTTATATTATATAAAGCTAAAATAATAGATATAATTTTATTAAAAAAAGTATAATTTTAATTAATTTTTTTAGTATTTACTAGCTAAAGTATAAAAATATTTATATATTTTTAAATAAATTAAATTTAAAGCTATATAAGATTTTTAACTATATAAAAAATTAATTAATAAGCTAAATTTTAATATTATTTATATAGTATATAAAGTTTATTATCTTATTAGTTAATATAGATATATAAAAAATAGTAAATTTTTTTTAAATAGAAATTTATTTATTAAAAAATTATAATTTAAAGTATAACATTAAAAACTAATTTTACTATTATTAAATCAATATAGATTAAAATATGTCTTTAATTAATATTTTTAGCTTATAGCTAAAAAAATTATAACTTTAGTTAAACTAATATATATGATTCTTATTTTAACAATTTTTCTATAATAATATTATATATGTTAAGTTTTTATTAACTTATTTAACTTAGTTATATTAGTTTAAATATTGTTATTTAAATAGCTAGTATACTTTTTTATCTATTTTTTAAAAAAATTCTTTTAATTTTAAAGCTTTACTTTAAAATTAGCTTTTTTTAAAACTAAATTAATAATATATTATTATATTAAGTACAGCTTTATAATTTTATATATTTTAAAATTTATTAAAAAATATATAATATTATATTTATATTACTTAATACTATAATTTTTTTTAAATAATAATATAAAAAAAGCTTTAAATATTTGAAAGTATATTTAAACTAAACTTACTTTATATAGTAAAGTAAGTTAAAATAATATTTCAACTATTTTAAAATTTAAAATAATGCTTTAAAGTATTAAAACTTTATAGTTTACTTAAATTTAATATATATATATTTTATTTACTTTTATTAAAAGTAAAATATTTAGCTAACTTTAGCTATATTCTTAACTATATTATATAAAAGTTTACTTCTTTAATATATAAGTACATTAATTTTTTATTATTATTTTATAGAAGTTCTAATATAAATTTATAATATTTTTATAGTAATTTACTATAAGTAATTTAGCCTAAGTACTTTTATTTTTAAAGTAGCTATTTTATATATTTTAAGTTTATTTTTAATTTAGTTATTAATATTTAATTTATAAATAAATTTAAACTTAAAATAACTATATTTATTAAGTCTTAAATATAAAATAAAATAAATATTAGCAATAAAAAAAAGAAATATATTAATAATATTTGCAAAACTTTAAAATTTTTTTTAGCTAATAAAAATTAAAAAAAGAGTAACTTTAACTATAAGTTTTCTTTTTTTTAAAGTTTTATTACTACATATTTAAATTTATAAACATTTATTTTAATAAAAAACTATTAAAAATAAGCTATCTTTATTTTATTTTTTTAACTATATATTTATATTTAAAAGTTAATTACTATATATAATTTTTTTAAACTTTTTTTCTTATTAGTATAAATACTTATATATTATTATGTTATATACTTACTATTTTTATTTTATAAAATAATTTTATATTCTATTATTATATTAAATTTAATAATTACTTAAATTTATTATATTATTTAACTTTAGCTTAAAATTAGTCTTTTTTCTAATATACTATTTTTTTAATATTTTTTAATAATTAGTTTATTTACTTTTATTTTTTAATTTTTTATCTATTTAAGCATTAATAAAATTTTAATATACTTTACTTTATAAATATTTTTTAGTTAAAAATTATAAATATAAAGTATTATATTTTGTATATAATATATATATATTATTTATAATTTTTAAAAAAATACTACTATAATAATATTATAAATATATATTAAAATTTTAATATAGTTTTAATATATTTATATACTAAAAAACCCAATATTTTTATTATATAGTTATAAAATAAATAAGAAAAAACAGCTTATATTATACATAAATTATAGATATAATAGTATAAAAGTAAGTTAACAACTATAAAAATCACTATAATAAAATATATATTAAGAAATTATACTATTATATAATATAATTACATATCTAATAATATAGTTTTAGTAATACTTTATATAATAAAATATTATTTTAAATATTAGCTTAATTTATAAAGTTTTACTAAATAAGTTTTTTTATAATATATTTATAAATATTTAGAGTTTTTTTTTAATAAAGCTAATAAAATTTTTAAATTTAAATAAATTTAAATAGCTTATAGGCTAAGCAAATAACTAAAGCTATATTTTAATGCTAAGTATATTACTAATTTTTTTTAAAATAATTAGCATATAATAAAAATAAAATTCATATATTAAAAATATACTAACTATTTAAATAATATTATTTAAATTTATATAATAATACTATATAAGTTAATATAAGTTTAATAATATAATATATTAGTAGCTTTGCTGCTAAAATAAAGATTATTTATATTAGTTTAATTAAAATTATAAATATTTATAATTTAAAGTTATAAATTTAATTATATAGTAAATTCTAACTTATACTAATTTAATAGCTTTAAAATTAACTTTTAAGTCTATATTTTTAATATATAGAATTTTATATTTAGTATATATAAAAGTAATTTTAAAGTTAAGATTTTTATAAATAAAAGTTATAAAATATAGCTTTATTTAAATGGCTTTATTTTATTTTATTTTTAAATTATTTAAAAAACTAAAAAGCTAATATAATATACTAAGGCAAAATCTTAAGTTTATTTTTATTACTGCTTTAATATTTAAAAACTATATTAAATCTTTATATAATAAATATATATAAACTAAAATTAAGCTTTTTAACTAATTTTCTATATAGTTAAAAACTATATATAACTTTATAAAGTAAAGTTATAAAGCTTAAACTTTAACTTATTAGAAAATATATAAAATATATATTTAGCAGATAGCTTGCTAAAAAAAGTTTACTAAAATTATACTTTATCTTTTTTTATAAAATAAAAAAAAGATATTAATTTATAAAAATATATTAAATATATTATTTTATATAGTGAAAAAGCTAAATAAGAGTAGAAATATTATTAAAAACCCCTATAAATAGTTATATAAAGTATATATTTTTTAGCTATATATTTTTAATAATGTAATTTTTTTTAATTTTATAGCTAAAAGTAATAAAGTATAAACTTAAATATTAAAAAAATATCTTAATATAAATATATTTCTTTTTAAAATTACTTTTATAAAATTTTAAAAAAATTAAATTTATATTAGTAGTTTAAAATTTAATATATTATTTATTATATAATATAAATAATTTTTATTATTAATGATTTTTTTCTTTAAAAATTTTAAATATATTTTAATATTTTTAAATTTAAAAAAAATACTAAAACAATACTAAAAAAATACTAGCTACTTTATAGCCAGTTTAACCTTTATTTATATTAGTATATTTAAAGTTTTTTTAATTACTTTTAAATTAATAAATTAAAATTATTTTAAAATTATTTATAAAAACTACTTTATTCTTTTTATATTATTTATTTAGCTATTTTTTATTCTTTTTATATTTTTTATTTATTTTTTATATTATATTATATATTTATTAATTCTTTTAAATAGCCTTTTACTTATATACTATCTTTTAAAAAACAAGTAGTTTTTAGCTATTAATAGTATTTTTAATAATTTAAAAAAGAAAATTAAGCTAAATATTATAAAATTATATTTTATTTATTTGTAAAAAATTTTTAAAATAAAAATACTATTATTTAATTTATTAATATAGTATTGATAGTATAAAATTAAAAATATAAGTATTAAAGTTTAAAAAAATTATTATAAAAACTACTATTATAATATAATTTAGATATACTATAATTTAAGCTAAAAACTATAATATTTTAAACTTAAATACTTATTATTTCAATTTTACATTAATATTATTTTTTTATAACTGATATAAAACTAAGTTAAAATAATATTTTCTTTATTAAAAGTTAAATTGCTAGAATATTTAATAATATTAGCTTACTATCAAAGTAAATTTCTAATTAAAACTTTTTAATAGTATAATTATTATATTATTAATATAATAGATATTATTCTTTTAGATAATTTGTTAACAATTTAACCTAATCTAAAAATAATACTATCCTTATTCTATATAGCCTACTTAACTTTTTTATAAGTAAATAGTTAAGCATACTATTGAGAAAAATCTTTTTTACTTTAAATAAACTTTTATGTATCTTATTTTTATATTATCATTATAGTATATTTTTAAATTTTAAAGTATAATTAAACTAAAGCACTTAATTTAAACTTAACTAAATATTAGCTTAGAAAAGATAGTTGCTAATATATCTTTAAGTTACTTTAAAACAATTATATATTTAAAAAATATTTTCAGCTGTGAAATAAATTATTAGTTTAAGTGAAAAAAATGAAATAGAAAAAGTTTTTTCTATACTTGATAATTCTAAAAAAATAAACATCTAGATGATCTATTAATAGCTTAATTCCAGATAACAAGTTTTTTTAAAGATGTGCCATAAAAGCTATAAGGTAAAGCTAGAAACTTTAATTTTCTAATGTATATTTTGCTTATACTATTTTCTTGGTATAAAACTAACCTGTTCAAACATATTAACTGGTTTGAAATTTTTAAGCTGCATTTGAACCAAAACTAATAGAAAGTGTTAAATTTCAAAAATATTTTGCCATATTTTATGAAGTTATTGAGACTTACAAGTTTGATATAGGTATTTAGAAATCAGATAAAATGCAAATATTTAATAGGCCAATTGATAGTTAGAATTTTAAATTGGGTTTTTCAAGCTTAAAATTGTTTTAGATAACAAATTTTAAATGCTAAGAAACAGTAGCATAAACGTAACTACACAGCACATATTATTATCAATAAATATTTCTACCTTGGATATAATCAGCTAACTAAGCCTATTATAGTGAATGATTAAAGATTTCAATTATCTGATAAATAACATTCGATACAAATCTATAGAAGCCTTAGAAAACATTGATTCCGTAAAATTATTGGTTTATACTAGGGGGCAGCTTATCGCGTTTACTGTGAGATGAAAATAGCTAGTCATTTGTTTCTCAGGAATATTCGGAAATTTGTTCACCTAAATTTAAGTGATTCCTATACAATTTCAAATGTAATATTGTGGGTTTTGATTTATTTATAGCCGCCATTGTCGATCAAGCACCTACCATATGGTTGGTCTATGACTTGAATTAAATGAACTGTATCTTATTTAAAAAATTAATCAGAATACCTATACCAATAGTTATTAGGAAATTAAAGGTTGATATAAATCTAGCGATCGAATCCAACAGTATTTAGGATATAGTTAGCTAAAACCCTACAAATTATTATATTTTCAAAGGACCGATTTTAATTATTAATATTGCGGCTCATTTCCACTTTTTAAGCCAATCCATATTTCACTTAGCCGATATATTGCACTACTGGCATGTCCGTTAAAATTCCAACTTTTTAAATTTACTAATAAATATACACATTTTTTATCTAATCTAAGGTTAAATTTTATCTGATTTGAAATAGAATTGAAATCAGATAAAATTAAATCTGATTATTTTCAGTAAAGTGTTCATGCATCCAAAACCAGAACCAATAACTTTACTAATCTTGAAAAAAGTTTCGGATTAAATATAAAGTTAGTCCATCTAATTGTGGGTGAACTAGAATAGATATCAGATTGGATTGAGGAAAATCTTTTTTGAGATGTGGAAAAGTTGTAACGATATTTTACCACGGAAAAACTGGCCTATATACATATCTGATTCGAAGTAAAATTTAAGCATAGCTCTTAAATTTAAAGTATATCGCTTGATTTTCTAAATATACGTGTCGCTTAATTAAAATTCCAACTTATAATAACGAGGTTAAAATTTTTGTTATAAATTTTGATAGATTCTTAATAAAATCTGTTGAATTGGTCTTGTCAAATAAAATAGAAGTTAATATAAAATTGATAGCAAGATTTAAATTTCATCAGATATTTACTGATTGAGCACTAAATTATTCGATGTAGTGACTTGTAAGAAATTTGAACTGGAGATAATCAATTTTAAGGATTTGACGATTTAATGAGCTTACTAAATTTTAAAACTAATCAGATAAATAGAAGATAAAAATCAGATGCTATATAAAGGGCGAATTAACTCTAAGTTACTTTAACTTTATAAAAATCAAAAAAATGTGTAACGGACTTTCAAGCGAACAAGAAATTAGAGTTGAGAACTTAGAAACTCAACTATATCAGAAGAACGGATGCATCTCGACTGAAGTTTTGAACAAACCAAAAAGACGTCATATTAAGAGGAATAAAGCTGTCAAAGGTATGAGCTGTTCCAACTGTGGGTGTACTTCAACCCCATTATGGCGACGAGGACCGGACGGTGAACATCTTTGTAACGCTTGTGGTCTATACCTTAAAGCGAGGGGAAGTTTACGCCTGACATCTAAATCTAAACGTGACAAGAAATATTCTGAATTAACAGCCATGGAGGATGTAGGTAACTGCCCAGGAAATGGTCATTGTAATGGTACTGGTGGGTCACTTGCCTGTACAGGATGCCCAGCATATAACCAACGTGTAAAACCCAACTACGTGTGTGCTAATTGTAGTGCTACCACAACCCCTTTATGGAGAAGGAACACCAACGGTGAACCTATATGTAACGCTTGTGGTCTCTATCAAAAGATACACGGTAGTGTTCGACCCGTATCTATGCGTAGAAATGTAATAAAGCGTCGTAAGCGGATGTCTTATCACGATTATGCAGAAGAAAGCAGCCAAGATATAAACAATGAAGGCAATATCTCATCTAAACCTTCTACCCGAGTCTCAGCCAGAGTCCACCGCTCTGAAATCCCATTCGCATACTCCAAAGATCCAAACAAGCGTATTCTATCAGCCATCGATTCACCAATATACTCACCAAATAACGGCTCGTCCTACAGTCCTACCTCCTTCAACTGGTTGCAAGAAGTCAACCGGAACCTACTCAAATCACCTAAGAAACAACTTAAGCTTTCATCTGAATCGGGCTCCTTATACAACTGTACTACTCCTGCCTTATCAAATGATGAGGAAAACTCCGATGTTAAGCCCTTGATGAGTTCAAATTCTAGTATCATCAACTCTTTTGAGGAAGCTCCACTTCCTCGTCACCCTAGCCCTATTCACACTCCTACTATTTCCCCTAGCTTGGATGTTCTACCTATATCTACTCTCATCGCCCACCGTCAAGAACTTCAAGATGAAGTCGACAAACTTAAAAACCTCCTCTCTCAGACCACTCAACTACTCACTGGTCTCGACTTACACCTTTACTCAAAAACGAAATAATTTATAACATTTATTAAATTGCATTTATATTTTAAGATTTGGTTGCTTATATTGCAGTTATATCTTTTCATGTTGTAGAATACATTTTATAAAAATTACAAGTATCATAATTTTGTAAATATATATCTTGCATTTATTTCATTCTTCTATAATGAATATGAACTAAGAAATAATGCTGCAAACTTTAATATATAAAAATAAGTATGTACATCTAAATTTTATTTCCCATCTTAATTATAATTAGAGATTGGAATTAAAATGAATTCTATAAATTATTAAGTAGTAAATATATTTTAACACTTTACTAGTTACTATCAAAAATAATTAAGTTTAGCAGTACCACTGATAATAATTCAATACCAATACTAAAATCTATACATAAATGTTAAAAAAACTCATTTAAAAATATATATGTTTTTTAGGTATGTTTCTGTATTATAATTATTTTGATAATAGCTTTTAGTAGGTAATAATTTTTTTTAATTAGTTATAGTAATGTTTAACCTTTTTTATTTTTATTAAATTTATAATATAAATAACAGTATTGTCAGTTTTTAATATTTTTAATTTTAATTATATATATTTATTAAAATAATATATAGTATAATATAATTTTAATTTACTTGTAAGTTTTAGTTATTAGCTTTTTAAAAAATATATTATTTATTTAAGCTAATCTCTTAAGAATAAAAAAAGTAGTTTTTATAAGGTTTATTTTTTAAATTAAACTTGTTTAAAAATAAAATTTACTAGAAAAGATTTAAATAATATTTTCTAAAGCTAATTCAATTTTAAATAATATAATTAGATAAAAATTAATTAAAATATTATTTTTATTATAATAAAATAGCTATATATATTATACTATTAAATATATTAAATTAGTTATTTTTATTTTTAAAATATAATAATTTAAAAATATACTTAATAATTATAATTATATAAGCTTATTTAATAGTATTAGTATAATTGTAATAATATAGTAAGTTGTTAGCTAATTTTTCATTAAATTATAAAATAAATACTTTATTATACTAATATTAATAAATCTAAATCTATTATTAAATAACTAATTAAATAAAAATATAATAAATAATTACAATATTAAACTTTGTTGTTTTTTTAATAATATTATAAATATTTTAAGAATGTATTAAAATAGCTTTTATAAACTAAAATTTCATATAATATTTAAAATATGATTTATAAAAATATTACTACTTTTATTAAAAAATATATATAAAAATAATTAACTACTTTTAAAAGTAGCTAATTTTAATTTTAAAAATAAAATTTAAAAATTTTGCTAATAAAATTAGTTAAAAATAATTTTAGGTTTATTTGCTTTTATATTTTAATAAATTAATAAAGTTCATTATATTTTACTAAATATTATTTAAAAATTAAAACTATTTAAAAGTAAATATTATTTTTTAAAATATTTTTACTACTATATAAATATAAAATTTTACTTTATAAATTGCAAAATATTATACTTAATAGCTAATTTATATATTCATAATTAAATTTTATATATATTTAGTTTATTATTTATAATTTTCTAAATTATTTTATTTTAATAAAAAACTAAGCTAACAATAATAGGATTTACTATAATTAAATATATTATGGTTTTATACTATATAATAGTATAGTTATATAGTTAGTAATATATTTAAAATGTATTTAAAGCTAGTTATTAAGAATTAAATGCTTAATTTCCACTTTTTAGACTATAACTAATATATATATTTAATATATCTTTTATATAAATATAATTTTAATTAATTTAAATAGAAAAAATTATATATTAAGATAAAAGTTTTAGTATACTATTTTAAAATTTATAAATAATAAAATACTAGCTTAATTTACTTTATTTTATAAAGTAAGCCTAATTTAAATATTACTAAAAATATAAAAAGCTATATTTATTATTAAATATTACTTTATATAAAAATAAAATCTATTTTTAAGCTAAGTAAAATAATATTATAAAGTTATATTTTTCTTTCTTTTTAAAAATAGAGAAAAAAAATTAAATATAAATAAAAGTAATTAAATTTTAATATTTTTAAAAATCTAAATATTATTTTAATAATTTAGAAAAAAAAAGTTAGCATAAAAATAAAACTTTAATATTAAAAGTATACTTTTTAAAAATATATAAAAAAATAATTTTAATTAAAGCTATAAACTTAACTATATAGCTAATTTTACTTATATAAATTTAAAACTTTTAAATTTAACTTTTAAGGCTATATTTTAAAAATATAAATTTTTTTTATTTTTCTAAATTAAAGCTTTAAAAGTATAAAAAATTATATTTTAGTTTTTTTAAACATTAAAAAATATATTAATTTATATTATTATTTAAGTATATCTAGCTTTATAAAGTAAAAAGCTTTATAAAATTTACTAGTAAAGTTATTTTATAAATATTATAAATAGCTATAAATATTTTAATATATAAATTATAGCATTAAGTTATAAAATATAAATTTAAAAATAGTACTTTAATATAAATAAATTTTAAATAAGTATATATACTATATAAAAATATAAGTACTTTTAAAAATATTATTTATTTTTTAAGTCTTTTAATTTAAAATTAATTTTTAATATAATATACTTTAAATTTTTAAATTATATATTTATATTTTAGTAAGTTTTTAAATTAAAATTAGCTATTTTTAAAAGTAGCTTTTTTATTATTTATATTAATTACTATTTTATTATTTTTATTTTTATTAATTTTAAATTTAAATTTTATATCAAATAAATAATTAAATAAATTAATATTAGTTTTATATAAAATATTTACTTTTAAGCTTTAATATAAATTTAAACTATAAGCTTTTTAAATTTAATTATATATTTTTTAATTTTTATATATTACTAGTTTTAAATATATAAAACTTTATATAAAAATAAAAGTTATTTAAAAGTAAGAAAATTATTAGTTTAGCAAAAAAATAAGCAGCTAATTTATTTAAATTTATTATAAATTTTATTTATTTTTTTACTAACTTAGTTTTTTTAAGTTATTTTTTAATTTTTTTAAATTTACTATATTTTATTAATATTAGCTATTAAATTTATAGTTATTATAAAAGTATTTTAAAATAAAGCAGTATAGTTTTTACTAAAATATTTTATAATAAAGTAATATTTTATTAAAATTATTTAATAAATTATTATAAAACTAAATATAATTTTTAAAGTAAATAGTATAGTTTTAAAAATAATATATTAAAATACTACAGTGGCAGTTTTACATTTGCACAAATGTAAAACCCTTTTTCTATCACATCTTATAAAA